>JAJHUR010089589.1:0-47485 GCA_027495735.1 Lutjanus campechanus
TTTTTATAGTGATTTCCACAATAATGGCATACATGTACTGAAGGTTAGGGATGTAACATTACCAAAATGGTTGGGCACTGAGAACCATTTCCAAATAACAATGGATTCCAAAATTACAATTCTGGAGGAATATTAAGAAATTTTAATTTGGATTCTTCTTCTTCTTTGATTCTAACTTAAAGTACGTCTGCTTTTCTCCATTAAGAAAATAAAATAAAAGTAGACAGCCATGACTTAAGCATGTTCAAGAAATTGGCATGAATTGTCTTTGAGAATGAATGTTTTAATTGTGTTTGTGCAATTGCAAAACAAAATCAATGCAGCAGTCAGTAGCAGTCATTTTGTAAAATACAATAAAAATAATGAAATAATTAGCGATGTAATATCACAGTAAATATCACTAGATATCACAGTCTGGTGCAGTATTGAGACATATTGTTACATTCCAACTAATGATAGTCTAACAAGTGTGTTAGAACTATTATGTAATTTCCTGTTTTATGAAGGTTCCAGCCTACAAAACCTATAAAATCATGTGTGCTTTTACAATAGATATATCATACCAAATTTTAATCTATTTATATACAGGTAGTTAAATAAAACGTCCTCCACTGCCTTATCTTTAGTCACTTTTCAGTTCTAGTCTGTTTTAGAAGACTATTGTAATTTCACATTGTCGGCTAGAATTCAAAATACAGATAATAATGTTTTCCTGAAAGATATGTAAAAAAAAAAAACTTGCAGTAGTGTTTTGGTTAGGGCAGCCTGAGATATTTTAGTCAAATTAAAAATGCAAAAGCTGAAGAATAAATTATATTTTGAAAAATGAGGGGCGACTTCCCTGTCTTCCTCTATGGGAATTATGCCGTCAGTCACACATACCGTACACACAAACACACACACATACAAGTACACACTCTCAGAGGAAGTGTTACAACATCATGCCGGAAAGAAATCTCAGAAAATGATCCATGGGGAGCTGGGGGCAGGTTGCGGGGTAACTCCTCTGATGAAGTATTGCAGTTTGACTGAGGTTTTATGGTGGGAACTGCCAGAGTCAGAGATATCCATCTATCAGCCAGCCTGCAACATGCAGCCAAACACAGGTCAGCTTGTCTGTACCCGGTAGCTCAGTCGGGGGCTCACCGCACCCTGCAGATACAGATAGTACAGTTACAGTCCTGTATCACACGTCCCATTGCTGATTAGTGCTTATTTGTCGGTGGTATTCTGTGAATATTCCCCCCAGTGTCCGTGCTGCTCCAGGACAGGAAGAGGCTAAATAGAAGCAAATTAGCTTTGATTTCAGGTCAATTAGCTTCTTTCTTCTTCTACATTAGAGTGTATATTATCTTTGGGGAGAGGAAATCAGGGGAGGGCTCTCTGTTGTAGTCTGTTGAGCTCATGTTGCCTGTCCAAAACAAGTGCTCAAACACAAACACTCTCAGAGGAGTAAATAAACAGACTGACAGGGATATAGAACAAAGGCAGACTGAAATCCCAGGATGAGTGTTTTTTGTATTTTTGTGAAAAAGCAGAGCCCGCTCCTTCTATTTTGAAACGGAATGGCAAATTTAATTGAATGTAGTTTTAAGATTGTTTCTTGGTACGGAGATATTTTTGGCACATTGTTCTGCGCACTGAGGGGTGGTTGACATGGAAGGAGGCAACGCTTGGGCTTTGCTGAAGAGGAAATTGAAAAGAAACCGAATACCAGGAGTCAGATTTCATGAAATAATAGCTGTGACAGAAATGTGGAAAGGCGAGGCAGCACAGAAACCAAGAATGATTTTCTTCTTGGCCCAAAGAAAAAAGAGACAGGGGAAGACAAATATATCAGGGCCATAACAAATGGGCCATTGTGTAGGCAATTTAACTCGCACACAGTGTAGTTGGAAGTAAATATTGCTTCTGTGGAACTATTATTGTGAGCTGAGGTTGGCCTGTTAGAGCGGAAATCTGATTTAAATTTCTTTGACTACAGCGCAGCACACTGCTGAACTGTTCCTCGGTTCTCTTTCTTCCAGGATTTTCTAGAGGGAAATTATTTTCTTTCCTCTTTGTCAAGAGAGAGTTCAAACCGAGCGTGGCATCCTGGATCAGGTCCATGTGCCTGTGGCCTTTGTGTTTCATGGTGACCTGCCAAGGATTCTGTGCCAGAGGGAGGAACTCGCTGCAAACCAGCAGTGCCGTCTTCTGCCGGGCCTTCAGGCCACAGGTCAGAGGGCTGCTGGTTGGAGCTGTCAGCTCTGTTCTGCTTCTTAGACCAAACACGGGCTCACAGAGGCATACAATATACATGCACCAGTGGTCAAGCTTGCATTGCGGGATGCACTAACATATCAGCACAGTGAGTGCTCTCTTGCATGCTCAAGCTTGGTCTGGAGTGGGGAGTTGTCCATTTTGGCTTTAATTGTGTTGTTCTATGCATTAGCCCAGGGCTCATTATTGGCTTATACAGGGCGTGGGTGGATGAGGATGCATGCATGAAGCAGTGGCAGAGGGCTTTTAGTGGACAGATGAGAAGGTGGAGGGCCTCATCAGCCCGGGCATTGCTCTTGTATTTCATGTGGAGTGGCAGTGGATTGCTCTTACTACACCCTTTAGGTTGATCACTGCCGCTCCTTACTGCAGCCTGTCTAAACAATGGCTTTTGTTAGTGGTGGTGACTCGCTTGAAGCACATAATTTGGAGTACATTATAGTGACAGACGCAGCAGTGCTTTTGCAGAGCTGTCTTGCTTACACCTGTGTGGCATTTGTAATATGTGTGTGTGCTTACATGTGCACGTGATGAAACAGAGAGGGAATCAGTGCATGTGGCCCAGTTGGTGAATGGATGTTATGCTTCATCTATTCCTAGAAGTTATTTCATTTTCTTTCTCATTACTGGAGTTATTACAGAAAGAAGAAAAAAAATGTGCTTTGCATCAGGAAATGAAGTTTTCATGAGTTGTATCCTCCTCCGCGGTTGGCCTTGTGCCTACCCGTGTGTATTAGACTGGCACACTACCATCATGTTTTTGAGAATCAGAGAAAGCACATGAAGATGAAGGAGAGGACAACTCAGGTCAAATGACTAGAATCATATCCTCATGTACGTATGCTTCACAGTTAAAACCAGCATCTGGCCCAGTAATCACTTACATTGTATGAGGGAACAGACAGTGAAAACTTGGAATCAGAAATGTTTGATAAACACATGTATTGCACTTTTCCTTGGCGACCTAAATTACAACCCAAAATGTGTAACTGGAAGTGGGCCAAATAAATATTCACTCTTTTCAGTCTGGAGTTCAAGCTGGTGCGTAGGCTTTGTCAGAATGTACACTGGCTCAAAATAAATTTGCTTTATGCAGGCGGCTGCCAAAACAACTTCAGTTTGTGCAGTTAACCTCTCAGTAAGAAGTTTGAAGCAGAACATTATCCTGTACTACATATTCAACTGTGTTCATGCATGTCAAAGTGAGAGTATTAAGAGTGGAGTACAAATTCAAACTTGGATATGGATCTGCTGAACATTTTGAGCTTGACATTTTATTCTCAGCCATTTTGCTTACAATGTCAACAAAACACCACATGATAACCAGCACCAACCACTGAGAACAGATAATGCAGTTGTCTAAATGTCTAAATTCGGGCAAAAGTTAGTCTAAAAAGGGGGCCTTTGATCCCAAGCATCCTGAAATTGAAACATTTTCAAGTACTGTCATTGTATTTTTTAAGTGCTTATGTCAGCAGGAAGCCATGTAGCTGAATCATTAGAGGGTAATTTGGGTATTTTTCAACCTGGACCTTATTTTTCCATATTTCTGTGCAGCCAGCAGAAGGGAAACTAAGTGTATGACATTATGGAAAAGACTGCTACAGAGAGAGACATTTGTTAAAAGAGTAAAATATGTTTTGTTTAACCAAAAACAGGTGTTTAATTGCTTTTGCCAAACTAACCAGACTCCCTTTGCAGAAAGTCATTTTATCAGCATATAATTGTCATCTTCATTCAAACTTGACAGAAGCAAAATAAAACTCACCAAAAACATCTTGGCTCGTCTTCATCATCAACAAACCTGGTGTGGTTGAAATGAACCCTGTAATTAAGGGTTTATTTCAACCAAACATCCAGAGTTGGTGATTTTTTTTGTGCAGTGGAAACACAAGCCAAGATGTTTTGGTGAGTTTGATTTTGTTTCTGTCAAGTTTGAATGAAGTGTGTTTTACAGTTATAAAACTGCTGTTTCTGTGAAGGGAGTTTGGTTGACTACGGCAAGAGCAATAAACATCTGTTTCTAGTTAAACAAAATGTAGTTTACTCTTTAAAAAGGGTCTGTCTTTTAGTGATTCTTTGTGCGTTGCAGCACTCGCCCTCAACAATGGACTAATGTTGTCCCCATTAGTCATTTAGCCACAAAAACGTGGGAAATGGGGTCCAGATTGAAAAATACAGAAGTTACCCTTTAACTGTCTGCTTCTTTGTATTTATGCGGAGTTGTCTGGCTAGAGAGAAGCATGTACAGTAAAATTTGTGTCTGAATGTATGAGACTCAGTGAGGCAAAGAACCCCAGAGATATCATTACTCATCACTATGCACAGACATACTGTATGGCCTTGTCTGTCACCACTGAGGGAAGATGCACTTCTGTGACTGGTTCATTCCCCATTGGCTCCTACAGTATCACGCTTAGGCAAGCAAAGCAAACCGCTGCAATGTTCAGTAAAGGAGTTATTATTCTAAGGCCGTGTGTAGTTAAGGAGGGTTAGTGAAATAGATGGTGATAGATAGATAGACAGAGGGTCAGACAGCAGGATTCTAAGGACAGCACTGGCGGGTTTTTAGCCACATGATGACAGAGTTGACACTGGAGCAGTGTCTGGCATGCCTGGGATGTCTCTGTTTACTAGTCAAGGTTTCCACTCACTTGACTTTGTTGTAGCCCTGTCAAGAGGTGAGGTGTCCACTTTAGCACCAGTCAGTCACAGCATTACACTTGCTTGTTTTCCAGACTCATTTTTTTTCTTCCCTCAACAGTACTTCTACACATCCCACAGGGTGGAAATGAGAAGGTGGGATGAACAGATGAAGGAAAAATGTTATATACAGAGAGAAAAAGCTAAACAGAGCAGTAGTAAGAGAGAAAAAAAAGAGATCCGGATAGAAGTAGCAAGATGAAGAGAAAAATATTGCCATCAGTTGCTTCTGAATAATTCATAGATTCTTCATAATCGAAAAGCCCACTGCTTTTAAGATTTCATATTTTCATACAGCTAGTTTATGCTTAGTAGGCCTGATAGACAGTGGGCTAACACCACAGACTGAAGGAAGAGATATTAGAAATGGCTGTGATACTCTGGAATGTTCTGTCTGTGTGGTGTTTTCCCTCCCCAACCCAAATATACTGTAGCTCCCAGGTCATCTTCCATGATTTGTCTCTCCCCCTCATGTATATTTTCACCGTCTCTGTTTTGATATCCGACCCAATGCCAATTAACTCTGCTATGAAAATTTGCCATATCAGACCACAGCGGATGAGCACCATAGCATGTACCCCCATCAGACATCCTCGTACTTTTGAACACCTTGTCTGATGTGGAATCACTGGTCAACCAAACACTTGAACGTCCTTAAAAGCTCCAGTCGTCTCATCTCAAAGCCGTCTCTCATCACAAAGGCTGCGTGCTGAAACCGCAGAGCCCGAGGTATTGAGCTCACATCCATCGCCACTTCAAAGACCAGCAGAATCCATAGGAGCCTTTCCTATTGTCTGCCGTGCAGGTGTGCTGCCTCCCACAGGCTCTGAAGGTCTCCGAAAGCCACAGAGCTCCACAGAGAGGGCTTGCTGAGATGCTATCTCTCCCAGATACAGACAACATGCAGGGACTCAGACAATAGAAGGCATGTGGACTCTGGTACTGCAGGGCGGGGGGTGTTTGTAATCAGTGCTAAACTTTGCGGGCACATCAAATTGGTTGCAGGGGAAGTTAAAATATGTGTTTAGCAGAGTTTTCCATCTGGCATAATGTGACCCTGCTGTGCCAGTTTCATCCCACATTCCAAAAAGATGCAAATCAGGTGGAATAAAGACTGAAAAGTGGTACATCTGGATTTTTTGCTCTTTTTTGGTTTTCCATTGTCAAAAGTTGTGGATAGTACCTGGGTCTTTTGTTTTTTTGGTGTTATGTTGGCCAGGGTTCCAAGCAAGCACGCACGATATACGGTGGCGTGAAACACTGCAGATCACTGACTACTCAGAGATATTTGTCAATAGAATTGTCACTTGCATGACACGGCATCCCACAGGCTGACCTCAATTTTTTTTTTTTTTCATTTGACCTAGATTTTAAAAAATGGCAGTATTCAAAACCACACCGTAGTCAAATCCACTATCGTAGTGCAAGCATTCCTCCATTTGGTTGCCAATGAAAGGATCTCAAAATGAAAGGATATCCTTTGTTGTTCCTGTGTGTTTGTGTCATCTTGAAGATTATGTCGCCACATTTTCATGCTATATGATCAGCTAAGAATCCCGCCTATCTGCAGTGGTAAAAAAAAAGTCGAGAGAATCACCTGTTTGCAGTTGTGTGCAAAAGTGTGCTCCCACTGGTCATTGATTATTGGATCATGTCTAGAAGGGAACCCAAGAGTTATGCGGGAATTTGCGTGCCTTGTTTCTTCATTGTGCTCGATGTAGAAATTAATATTATTTTAAAATGTGTCAGCATTGTGGTTAAGATTCTGGGTAGGTTTAGAAAGAACAAAGCACCAGATTAGGTTTCAGATTAAAAATGATCACTGTCACAAGATCTTTCTTTGGTCTGGGATTCCTTTCAAGACACAACTGTCCGTGTCACGACATTTTGAAGTTTCTTAAATGCTTTGTCTGTTCTTCCAGTATGACACATGACCAAAATAAAACAACTGCTGGCACCCACGGTCCATTTTCATTCCTGGCATCCTACATCTTTTACGCTCAATCATTATTAGTCTGATTTTATGCAGTCTCACCCCTATATTAGACTTTGAATGGACAGCATACAGATTGCATGCATGCCCAGTTTCTGCCATTAGCTGAGAGGACTTACCTTCCAACCCCACCGAATATAACACTGTGCTCAATTGAAACAGTAGAGGAATGTTGCATTGATGTCACCCTTATGGCCTGTGCTCCCAGTCAGGTTTCACCCGCATGATGTGAACAGCTCTGTTTTATTTTGCTCTTCTCCACAACAAACTGAACACCCTCATCTGCTGCTCCAGAGGGCAACAAGCCCCATCACATCCTTGCCTGATTTGCTTTTTCCCCTTTGTTGAGCACAATGTAGCTTTTTAGCCGCACGCACTCTTATCATGGCTCTGTTGGCATATTTGGGCTTGGCAGAAACTAAACATGGATTTATTTGATGATTTGCTCAGAGGGGGAGGCGGTGGCAGCGTTTTGCGGAAAATTGTCTCCTCATGTGAGGCACGATAGGCATGTCTTATCTCAGGAGAGCTGGGAAAAACGGAGGGAGAGTTTATCTGCCTGCTGAGTCCCGACCTCTGTGCTGATGATGTGGAGTTTGTTGAAGAGATACTGAGGGACAGGATGATGGCTGTGGGGGCTTCTTCTCCTGCTTGTTGATCACATACTCTCTCTGTCTTTCTGCCAGGGGACAGATTGTTTGCTGGCACAGAAGAGTGTTTCGTGTTTGCTTTCACGCTTGCTTGCTATACGCCCTGGCTCTACTACTCCGAGAGTGCAGTGAACTGGTTGGGTCAGCAGGTGCTAATGAGATGTACCACTGACCACACAACTCGGCAGCTCTTAACACATTGCTGTGTGTATACACATGACCACTGACCTCAAACAAACACTGAACCCGTTACACCCTCAAACCAATGTGTGGGACCTGGAGGCTAACACATGCTGCTGTCTTGGCCAAGTATCCAGCAGCCACGTTCTGTGTGGCATTATTTCTTATTAGACAGAGCACCAACTGTACAAGAAACATATTGCAATTGTAATGCAAGAACTCACTATTTTCACCCAAAGTTAATCACATTTTTCAAGCGCCAAACATGCTCAAAAAGTTTTTAAACTTGGCACACATGTCAGAATGGGTGAAAATGTATATATTTTATGGGTGTTGCACACGGGCGTGTCACAATGTCTCGACAGTGCCCCCTACCAAATTTCAACAAAGCCATCCTTGCAGTACATTAGACGTACATATGAAAATTGGTAGATACACGCATCATGTCCAGGCTTACAAAAAAGCCTCATGGAGCCTTCGGGTTTACCAAAGCCGCCTCAAATCTGGTCAGAAAAAGCCTCAAGATTTTAACAATGCTTCGTTGTGAAGATTGTGAGTTTTCATTGAACGACCTTGTGTTTTTACCCTTAAACACTCCAGACTGATGAGATTTAAACCGTTCTTCACATGAGATCTTATTTTACCTTGTCTCACCTCATTTCATAGCCTGATTTATTCAGCACACCCAAGTCGGCGCTCTAGCAGTCCAGATCTCTAACGCATCCCCGCATCCCCCCTTTGGCAGAAAAACATCTGCCCTCACCCCCACCAATACTTCTTCTGCATTCTCTTATCCTCCAAATCATCCAACCAGTTCTTTCTCCTCCATTTCTTAAATTTCCTCTCCCCCTCTGCTCTCTGCCCCTCCTGCTCCAGATGGGCTCCTCTTTTCCTTTCAGAGTAATCTGTCTACGATGCGCGGGGGCTTTGGGCTGACCACATGCCTTTGGATGTTGGGAATGGCATCCGTGTTGAGTAGGTTTTTTTTTTTCTTTTTATGAGGGGGTGAACTAGAGGTTGCTGCTTCCGGTGGTTGTCCCTGTGGACACCTGCTCAACAAAACAGTGCAGAAGAGGAGAAAAGGGCAAGAGAGGGGACTTAACAGGTCAAGGTTTAAAACTTGTTCAGATCTTTGCATGAAATTTTAGACTGGATAGCTTTTGTCAGAGTGAAAGACTTTCCTACTTAGAGATTGAGCAACACAGAACTGAAAGGGAGAAAATAAAATTAAAAGTAGAACCAGTAGGATAAGTTGTCTTTTATTAAAAGAAAATTGAAACGTGCCAGCAGCTGATCTTTAATAAGTTCATTATATTGTACATTTGAGAGGTTTTATACCGTCCTTGCTGGGGCTTGTATTTTTCCCAAGAGGATTAACTGCCAGAGGATGCTTCTGCAATGTGATTAGATGTTCATATATAAATTCATCAGATGTCAGTGTTTTGAAGACCCGTCCCCAACTGCATTACAGAGCGAGTCAGCCAGGGATGGGATTGAAAAGATATGAGACCAGTATTTAATATTGTCTTTTAATGTCACCCAGTTGTCCCTCATCTCTTAGTAATTTTTCAGGCTCATGTTGTTTCACATTATACAGCCATCTTAACATTACAGTCTTTATATAAACATGATTTTAACAGATGTGACTTTAATGGACAGCTGTATGAGTTAGTTGTTTTTCCTCAGAGAGAAATTTCTTGACTTGAGAATTCGATTTAAGAAAACATAACAGGGGGAGTTTCCTCTTGTGGTTTTTGAAAGACGAGCTTTGTGAAAGCATTGCCAAGGATAAAAAGATGGAGAAGACAGACTTTGAATGGGCAGGCCGAGTTATTGCTGAAGCGCAAACACAGTTTAAATCACCGTTCAAAATATTTTTAGGCAGAATGCACCTTGACACTCCCCTCTGTTCATCAGGCTAGTCTCAGGCTGCCAAGCATGAATTAGTAGCGAGATGAACGCAGGACCTCTGAGGAGGAAAAGATTTCTCTCCCACTTCTATAAATCTAGCAGATATTTTAGAGTCCTCTCCCTGAGTGGAGTTGGTGCAATAGCCTTAAATTTCCCCCGCTGCTGGGCTTGGCTTTGTACCCTGGGGAGGGGGATCATAAATCAGCTCACCAGGATGTTTTAGCCATGTTAACAGTAGCAAAGTATACCATAAAACAAAAGAAGAAGAAAAAACTATGAAGGTACTTTTCTTTCTTTTGTCTGTGCCTCGTCTAATGAAAATGTAAAGATGGAAAATCCAGGGCTTAACATCACTCCTGAAACCTTACACAGTGTCAATTTCACAGGGATCAGGGTAATTTCTGGCACACTTACAAAACTTCCTCCTTGGCATCAACCATGCTTGATATTGCATGCTGGACAACTTGACAAATGCAGTGAAAAGCTATAGCACCAAAGTGTTTGGCAATGATCACGTACACACTCACGTGGTGGGCAAGTGCTAAAGATGAAATTTCAACTCTCTTATTTCTTTCTGGCACACTATCTCTGACAGCATTCCCTGCTCTCGCTCCGTTCCTTTTGGTATCTCTTCCCACTGTAACAGATCCCCTCTTAGATAGGGATATGGACATCTTTTCATCTTCCCGGGGTCCATCTGGGAGAGTTTAGGGGTCCATGTGGAAACCATTGAAACAGGGACGGCATCTGATCAGAGAAAGATGTGCCCCTCTGGAGCTGCAGCACATGTGTGGATGCCACTGGCATTATTCAGAGGTGGGAGGTAACTAAGTACAAATACTTAGCTACTGTACTTAAGTAGAGTTTTCAGGTATCTGTTCTTTACTTGAGCATTTATTTTTCTTACAATTTTATACTTTTTATTTCCTGCATTTTAACACAAATATCAGTACTTTCTACTCCTTGCATTGTCAAATTTGAATTGCATTTGAATACATTTGAGGGGAATTATTGATTATTTTTATTTTCCATCATTGCACATCCCTTTTCCAACATCAAGACAGATTTCAACCTCAAAACATACAACATGTATCTGTCAGTGCAAACCAGGCATAACAACGTAACAAGATGTAAAACACTTAACAAGAATTAAGTAATGTAAGAAGACATAATAAGACTAAGATTGCACGATGAAAATTACAAAGAAGACAACAAAGATGAAGCAAGATGAAGACAACATAAAACACGTAACAAGATTTAAAAAAAAATGACCAGGACATAACAAGACCAAAATGACATAAAACACAGGAGTGAAATGACATAATACATGTAACAAGATGAAAATGACAAAGATGTAACAAGACATAAACCAGGTGAAAAGACAAAACAGCATAGACATAACAAGACAAGAAAGACGTAAAAGATGAAACAACGTTAAACATGTAACAAGACTAGAACAATGCAAAAGGATGAAAACAACAAAGCCTATAACAGCTAGCTACATTTTATTTTGTTACTTTGAGTACATTTCACTTTTTTAAAACTTTTTTAAAACTTGTATTTGAATAAAGAAGTTGAATCAGTACTTCTGCTATTACCAGTCTTTTTCTACACAAGTATCTGTATTATAGAGTGTGTATATAAATAAAATTGACTTGACTCGACTTATTTCTGCTTGAGTACAGAATGTGTATTTTTGCTACCTCTTTGCCCTTATTTGCGTTGTCTCACCCTCTTTAACATTCCTGTACCCTGTATCTCTGAAGGACCCCGCCATTTCCACACTTTAACTCTTTCACTTAACCTCTACAACCTTTTTCCTCTGTTTGTCCTTTTTCCTCCTTCCTTCCCTCTCTGCCCGTCTCCCCTGTGCCTGGTAAAGTGATTGGAGAGGGATCAGCATGGTGGAAATGAAAGTGGCCATGACGAAAGGCTGAGGGATCTGCTGTAACATTACATTGGATCCCCTTGTGTTTTTTCCTTCCCCATTTTTCCTCTGTGCCTGCCTGTTTCCCTCCACACAGCCGCTATCGTATTACTCTTCCCCGGTCACCTCCGCAACAGCCGCTGATGTAATCCTAGTTTATGGTCCCAACCGAGACACACTGTTCTTCTCCACAACAATCGCTCACTCCTACTGTTTCCTAAACCTCGATCAAATTAGACTTTCATTGGAAACTAAGTGTATTAGGCTACGATTTCCGTTACACCAATTTAAGATGAAAGAAAGACTTCTAACTTTCCTGCTTTGAATTAGTTTGTTTGACATATGTTACAGACTGAACATCCGTGCGCCGCATGTCCACTGGATCTCATTAAGCATGCATTAATAAGGTGTAGCCCAAACAGACTGGCAGCATAATCAGTAGGGAGAACTAAAACACAAGCAAACACACCTGCTGTCCTGCACATGAGTGCTCACACAGACATGCTAGACTCTGACTGTGCTGTAGCAGCGGAGGTTGGTGTACATTAAAGGGATAGTTCTGATTATCTGAGGTGGTCTTGTATGAGGTGCTTATTGATAGTTAGCGTATTACTTACTGTAGATGGAGGTCAGCATGCTTCCATTTGTGTGTTAACAATTTCTTTTCAGTGTAGAATATTTCACTGTGCCATTAGACACCCTCTTCTAACTAGAACCTGCTTTCAAATATCATTTTCACCAAAGCAACCGGACTCCTTAAAGAAAAAGAGCTATTTTATTTTGCAGAACAGCAAAGGATTCTGCTGTTAATTTGTTTATGTTATTTGTGACTTTGGTGAATCCAGACAAATCCTTTAAAACAGCAAAGTCAAACAATAACACAAACTAACAGATAAAGGCAACTCTTGTGTCCTGCGAGGTAAAATTGCTGATTACTGAGTTTGGTTTCTTCAGAAAGAGTGATATTAGTCTTACATAACAGAGGATTTCCTTTTAAAAAGCTGTCTGACGGCAAGGTAAAGTGATGAAAATATTCTAAATATAGCTGATATCGATTTTTTGGTTGGATCTTTTTTAAGTAGCTAAAAAGTCTTTTCCTGTTGACTCTGGGTGTATTCCGACCTCCATCTATTGTGGCTACACTGACTGTTGATAAGTACCTCAGAACCCCACTTCAAATAATCCGAACTATCCCTTTTACAGCTGGAAGATCTAGCTGAGCTGAGGCAAGCAGGATATGTATAATGTTTGTAATTTCTATTATCTCTGACATGAAGCAAAGCCAGACCCACAGCCATTGTAAAAAGTCTCCACACCAGGATCTCATTCTCCCTGCCCTGGTCCTGTTTGTATAGCACCACTATAGAATAACACTGTATCAGTCTCCGCTGTTTGCCGATAATATATCTTTGTTTTGGGAAGATAGTGAGAGACTGGGGAGCGTCCTGTTATCTGGTTGTGAGATCTCAGGCTAATAGAGGAGTGCAAAGATCTGCCGCAGATGTTCCAAAATGCTCAGATGAGGGTAAGCAGCAGGTCATATGGCACTCTGCAGGAAAGCAGGCTGTGTTTATGGATGTAATTTCTCAGATGGTGTGAGTTATCCTGCTGACAGTCTCCTCTTACAGTACTCCTTCCTGTCAGGGATCGTGAGCTAGCCACCCCGTGCAAATGAGCCCGTATCATTACATGTCACATCAAATTAGGAGCGTTTGTGGCGACTGTGCTGCCCTTACTGGTGCTAACTTATTTATCCACCCCTGTATCATCCTTCTCTTTTCCTCTCACACACAGATGAAAGCACAAACACACACATGTAAAAACAGACAACCACACAGATTTCTGTTCCTCAGGAAGAAAAACAAGTTGCCTCATAGTTCAGTCCTATCGAAGGGTCCCATGGCTGGTGTGGGTCATACACAGCTTCTTTGTCATTGTGGAGCTAAGGAGGAGGTCAGATCTGGAGGAGGTCCAGGGGGAGGGCTGCTGGGGCTCCAGGGGCCAGGAATGTTAATTGGGAAGATTGTTTTAATAAGGCCCTCATCTTTGCAGATGCTTGGAGAGGGTTAGCTGGTGGGGCCACACAGACAGGAGGGCAGCTCACAGTGAGATATTGTCAGCAAACATAACCGACACAATGTGAACTGAGCTGTGTAGAACACGTTAAACACGTAGAGGGATTTAGGCACAAGTGGATAAAGATATTCCACGGTTCTCACCGTGTTTACGCCTGCTTTTCTGGAGGTAAAGGGATTTACGGTAATGAGCGTTCCATGGTGGCAAATGTGCGATCTGCATATGTTCACCAGTTCTGTGTTGTGCAAAATCCTATTACACTGTGAAGACTCAGACAGACTAGGAGTCTAGTAAAGCTGAACACAGGCAGAGAAGAGAGAACAGCAGTGAGAAAAGACTGAAAAATTTAGAGGCAAAGAAAGCATGTTTTTTCACTTACATCAAGTAGTATCTGTTTTTATTTGTCCAGGTTTTGTGATATCCATCTGAGATGTTGTCTCCATCTCAATACAAAGCGAGTGGGTTTTGTTTATGGTGTTCACAGCACTGTAGAATTACATTTAAAAGATTCAACAGTGGCATCTCTTTCCAGAATCAATGTCCCAATTACTCTGGATAATCCACAGACCACACTGTCAGCAGTTTTCATAAGAACTATTTCTATCTTCCCTAGAAAGTAGTTCCAATGGAAATGTTTACAGCAAGGATCTTAAAGGGAAAATTCAGCACTTTTCATGTGGATGTCCAGTCAGTGTTGCAATAAAGAAGCAATAAATTCCTTAGTGCATGTTAATTGACCAAGAAAGTTAAGTTCTCCTGCTGTCAGAGCTGTGCTGGCAGTGGCTTCGTGTACCAGAATGCATTGCGTGTGAGCTTCTGACACCCATATTGCTGTGTATCACCACTCTAGGCTATAGCCATTACTTTGTTGGCCAGAACATAATGTTAGGTGACAGAAATACTCATCTAGCAGGCCTCCTGGATACCCTGGGGACTGAAAATCCAAGCTGAGATAGCCTGTAGTTCTTCCTGCATCCAATGACATCTATGTGACATCACTAAATGCGGAAGGAATAACAGATTTTGCAGCAGGAAACTCACAAAGGAATTCATTGCTCCAATTAACTACATTTACCATCAACACTGACTTGACATCCACATAAAAAGCAGTCTTGTGATACCAGGTGATTGGAGATCTTGCTGCCTACAGATTGTCTGGGGATTTCTGAATGCAAAATAGCTGCTTGAACAGCAGTGAGAACAGCTGCTAACAAACGTACATCCCTTACATTTTTTCAAAGACATGCCTCTCCAGACACGACGCTTCCCCGCCATTCTCCTCAGTGGTAGACACATGACTTCGCCATGACACACCCCAATGTAAAGGGACACACTACTTTGTTTCCTTAGCTTTAACAACGAAAGCTGGGAGATTGTCTTGAGTTTCTGTTGAGGTGGGCGTTCAGAAACTGACTTGTGAGTCTACATGAAAAGAAGAATCATTTAATAAGACACATGACATAACAAGAGAAAGTCATAGCCAACATGCAGCCACACTGTATGAAACAAACTCGAAAACATTTATTTGTGGCCTTGAAGAATTTTCCATCAGTGGAGTGTTTCTTATGAATGTGAAGATTCATCATGTATTACATTGTTGAAATTGTTCTTCTACTGCCTTCAAGATTTGCCTGAATACCAAAACAACATTTACTTTGAATTATTTGATTTGATTTATCTGCCTGTCATTTTCTCAAATGATTGGTCGTTTGTCAGATTAAATGTCAGAAATGTCAGACACGTTTGCAAAAAATGTTTCCTAAAGTCCAAGATGACATCTTCAAATGTCCTGTTTTGTCCACAAACCAAAGAAATTCAGTTTACTCAGTTGTCATAGAAAACTAAAGAAGCCAAAAAAATATTCATATTTTAGAAGCTGTGCTCAGATCATTTTGACAATTTTATTTTAAAAAAATGACTCAAAACAATCAACTGATTATCAAAATAGTTGTTGATTAATTTAATAGTTCAAATTAATTGATAAATCGACTAATTGTTGCAGCTCTGGCTGCATGTATAGCAGTTTATTCCCCTGACGCAGTTCACTGAGGGCAGATCAGAGCCTCATTGCCTCAGTCTGTGTTGTGCGTGAGTGGTGGAAAGAGGCAGAGAATGAGAGAGCATACTGTACAGGTGTACATGTGTGTGTCAGCTATAGTGTTACATCTGCTCTTTTGTGTCTCCATGCACAGAGCTTCAGGCTCATGACTGCACAGTGAGTGATGAGAGCTTCTCAATTCCTCCTCGTCCTCAGGGAGTTGGCAGTGGAGCTCCACCTATACATGAGGACATGTCATGGACATGTTCTCTAAGTGCTGGCAGCTCAGTGTTGACTGCTGCAGCGCTCCTACAGCTATGTCACTAAGTAGGCCTGGGCAATATATCTGTATTTTATTGAATTCATGATGTGAGACTAGATATTGTCTTAGATTTTGGATGTCTTATATTTTTATACGGCAAATATAACAAAATGTCTTCTCCTGGTTTTAAAGGCTGCATTACAGTAAAGTGTTTTCATTTTCTCTTGTAGTTGTTCTATTATTTGCCTTTACCCACTTACTCATTATATTCCCATTACTGATGATTATTTATTGATTTTGTCCACATTGCTCAGCTCTATCACTAAGTCGTCTTTTGTTGTGTAAGGGTGGTGCAAATGAAGGTAATTCTCTGCTTGCAAAATACAGTGATTTACCTGCTTCTCCCACTTTCATCTCTCTCATTATTATTTTATTGCTTTGTGAAACTCCTAAAACAGTTTGATAATGGAAACAGAATGAATTCCACTAGCATCAGCTCTCTGCTGTGTAAACAGAATATTTTATTTAGCCTGGCCAGCCCCTAATGAGGAAACTATACATGTCTTAGTACATTTAGTACCTATGATACTTGATGCTGTGTTTCCACAACAGGTAATACACACTCCTTCAGAATCAAAACAGCCTTGAAATCACTTTCATATGTAGAGTAAGTGTACAGGCTGATCTGTCAGAAGCTGACAAATCAGCCACAAATGGCTTGTCTATGTTTTTCAATCATTAAATTTAAATGTGATAATCCCACACAGATGTTTATTACACAGTTGCATTGTGGCAGCGGGTATTCCTATCAGGGTTTTATGGGATTTATATTTTATCCTTTTTCTAAAATTATTTGGAAAGAGAGACAGAGTCGTCCTCGAGCCGAGTGTTTTTTTTTCTGACATTCCTGCCTGTGCACTCCCAGCACTCGAAACACTCTTTATTTTAGTCCAACTCCTGCTCACCCAGCACTCCAATCAAACAGGCACTGTTTATTGAACTATGAGGTGCCAAGTCACTCACTCACTCAGTCACTCACATAAACCTGCCTCCCCGCTGCCCTCTGTGCCTTTCGCCGTGTTCGCCAAGCGCCATCTCTCTCTCCAAGCCTGACGAGAAGACTTATGACCATTTAAACAAACACAGGCACTCAATGGCCTCTCTGTCTGCGCGGCTGTGGGCTAAGGTTTCCTTTATGTGGTGTGTGTGTGTGTGTGTGTGTGTGTGCGCACGCCGCCTGTGTATGTGTGCAGATGTTTGTGTTTCTTTATGTACAGACATAATTGCTGTTGGATACTAATGCACATGAGGTCTGCATGTGTTTGTTGAAGTGTGGAGGATGAAGCGCTGAGATTGAACCCTCTGCACTCGCCTCTCCGCAGCCTCACTGGGCCACAGCAAGCGCGGACATGCCCTCTGCTGTGGCACTGAAAGGTCTACAATGCCATCTGCCCTCACTGCCAGTGCCAGGTATAGACTGTAATCACCTGGCACAGCACAGTGTGAATGCCTCTGTCACCCTCGCCTCAGCCCTGCTTCAATCCACACACCAGCGAGGCCAGCCAGATTCATTCCCCTACATGGTGTGGTTTACATTTGTATCTGTATGTCTCTACAGCTCGTGGCACATGTGCTGGTCATTCTGTGGATGCTAATATAAACACAGTGTCACTGTCTCATCTGATCTGCAGCTCTCAGGATGTTTTCTGTTAAGTTCAATTTTTATATCAAGTAAGATTAGTTCAAACCTCTGGAAATTTGGCTTGAAACTGTCAAAAATGAATATATGATATCAGAGTTGAGCATCCATAACAATCTCATGCTAATATAATCAAACCCTAATTCAAAGCCAGTATCAGGAAAGTGTACAAAAACATAAATGACAATAGTTCTAATTTGGAGTAATTCTCATTTCTGAAGGTCATTTGAATTATGCCTGTTTTAAAATGACTGCATTGGCCATCTCTTTGTCTTAGAATTTATTTTCAGATTATTTTGTTGGTCTGCAAATCACTAAGTGGCCTCACTCGACTAGATGTCTCACTTGGCTTTAAGATACAGATCTGCTAGATGTCTCTTGGTTATTCCTAGTGTCTGATCTAAGACCCACAATGAGGTCATCTTTAGCCTTTATCCCCTATTTGTTATGATTTTTTATTTTTATTTCTTTACATGTCTTATTTGTTCAAATGTTTTATTTAAACGTATGCTCTTTTTTTTCAGCTTTTTTTTATGTTAAGTGCTTGGAGTTGCAAGTTTGAATGATTGATTGACACAGTTAGACGGCTATTGTGGATTTGAGTTTCCAGAGGTTTTAAGAGAACATTCTGACAGACACATGTTTGCCTGTGTTTAGTTTATTTACTAATGGACTCACATGGTTTATTGTTCCGGCTCTGACTGTTTATAAGAGCTAAGCGGGGCATCCTGTCTCTGTTCAATGACATCACATCTAAGTCTGGAGGATGACCTCATGGCATTTGGGGTGTGCAGGTGCAAACCCTAAAGGCCAGGCGGGTAATAGTCTGTCGGCTCTTGTTGACATATTTACGGGTATCCACAAGGTGTCCTGCGGTCGACCAGGCACTTAGGCTGTCAAGCATTTTTAACCAATGTGACTCTGCAGATGTGACCTCATATTGAATGTCATGGTTGTCTAGAGAGGTGCTATTGTTTTCTATGTGATTTATCAATATGGTATTTGGAAATAAATGTGAAATCTATAAATTAAATTCAAAAAGAACAAAACATTTAGGATCAGGAAGTGTATGATGGTTTTATTGTCATGTCTACGATTATTTACAACTTCCCTTCATGTCAGTTTTATCTCTGTATTTGTGTATGCGTATGAAGCTGTGAAGTTTATATCTATAATCATCCTTTCCAGACAGTATTATGACCATGTTCTGTGCAGCTTGCGTGCTGCAGGATAGGATAGAGTCTCTGCAGGGTGGGCAAGAGGGCACAAGCTCGGAGCATGAACGAGAGCCAGATTGAGCAAGAGAGGGGAGTCTGCCGTGTCCAATCTCATCTCCCTGGCGGTGGGGTCAAGGAGGAACAAGGGAATGAGTAGGTGGAGGGAGAGAAGGGGGGAGGCAGTGATTCTCCAGAGTACAGTAGGAGTCCTGTTATATCTTAACACCCACCAGCAAAACTACAGATTTATGTGGTGCAAACACACACTCACACACTGTACGCACGCCGTTGGCAAATTATCTACCTGCAGCAGCCTTTGCAATAGAGTGGCTTGGGTTAACACAGCATCGCTATGAGGCTGTCTTTGATGTAAGCTGCTCAGTGTGTGTGAGCTGAGAGAGAGGGAAGATAAGGGGGTCAAAAGCTGAGAGGGGAGAGAGAAATTTTGAGACAAAGTGGGAGATGCATGGAGGGAGAGAATGAGAGGTGTTTGTCCCACAGGACAGAGCTGGAGGCAAGGTGAACAGCATCAACATGGAGGGGTTTAGCACACAACATAGCTGCGCTGTGAATAAGGCAGTTTTTTTTGCTTATGGCATAAACAACACTTGTGAAGGGGCAGAGGAATTATGTTTTACAGTAAGTAGAAATGGACCGGAGGGGAGCTCAGCCAATGTAAGCTCTGTTTTAATACACATAAATTTGTCATTTGACCAGAATGGGGCAGATTTTAAAGGGATTGTTTGGATTATTTGATGTGGGGTTGTATGAGGTACTTGAAAGTCGATGCCTTACCTACAAAAGATGGTGTTCGGCACACCCCCAGTTAAGAGAAGCAGAAAGGAGTACCAGCACAGAAGCTAAGTGATGTACTGCTGTGGACTGGTTCAGAAACAAAAGGTGTTTTAGCCACTTAAAAAAGGTCCACCAAGTGTACCCTACATTTACAATATTTTCACTGCTTTACCTTGCCATCAGAACCAAACTCAATGGTTAAAATCAATAATTGTACCTTGCACAGCACAGGAGTTGCTGGTCTACTACTGCCTTAAACTGTTTGTTTGTGTTACTGTGTGACTTAGGTGTTTTAAAAGGTCAGTTCAGATTCACACAAGTCACAGACACAAACTAACTAACCAATAGAGGCAGTGGTACACCGGCAACTCCCATGTCTTGCAAGGTAAAATTACTTACTTCGCCTCTGGAGTTAGGTTGGTTTGGAGAGAAATGTTTGGCTTACATAACAGCGGTTTCCCATCAGAAAATGTGAAAAATCATTCAAGCATTGACCATTTTCTTACATTTGGTCATGATTGACTTGTCTCATTACTGCATCATAGAGAGACCTTGACAGCACATGAATGAGCAAGAGAACTGCAGCAGTCACATAAAACCATGAACATCTGGAGCTGCTTAGCCATTTGATATTTTCTCTGTGTTTGTTGTACTGTCCTTTCATTCCCTACCTCCTGTCCTCAGGTAATATTTGAAGATGTTTTACCCTTGATACCCTGTAGACATTGTTGCAGCTTGTGAAGCAAATAGAGCAAATTTGTTAAGCTTAAAAGAAGCAGAACTACCTTCAGGAAACCTTCAGTAGAGAGACCACAAGGAGGAGAAATAGATTATCCTCTGTTATATGTAGCAGATTCTTTCTTTTTCCCTTGCTTCTCCTGTTCCTCTTCCTCTCTTTATTACCCTTTCCCTGCTGTTATCATTCATTCTGCTTCCCTTAAGGGGGCTAGCCATGTCCATTCCGTTTCAAGGAAAAATCCGCAGCCAAAGGCGAGACCCATGCTGTGCTCTGTGTCTCTGCAGGATTGACTCCGGGTGCCTTATGATAAATCTTTAATTCCCTGGTGGGTCTGTTTTTGTATCCTTCCAAAGATTTGCGGGGAAGCTTGTTGTACTTGGTTTAATTTCCTCAGAACAAAGCTCATCTGATCTTCCCACCCAGACTTGTGTGTGGCATTAAGTCTTCATTTTCATTAATGTTGGAGGGGCAGCACGGGAATCTCATTTTAATTTGACATTTAAACATCTGTTTTCAATTTCCTGAGGAAAAGAGTGTGTGCATGTGTGAGCGTGTGTGTGCGCGCGCCTGTGTGTGAGTGTGTGGGTGGACGGGGGATAGTTTGTGGGGGTGATGAACCTGGGAGTTTTCAGAGCTGAGAACAGCCATCTCAGCTGACCTTTAAAGGAGGGTTTGGATGTAAGAAATGATGGCAGCTAATTGCGTTAGCCTCAGCATAGCTCCAATTTGCTACTGTGGACCTGGGGAGCGATTTATCACACAGAACAGTACAGTGTGGTTAGACTGAGCTGTGCCACTGCAAACTAAACCTCTGCTTTGATAGATCTGGTTGTTTTATGCACAATCAGCTGTTTGTCTTGCAGCGAGGCATGTCAGCCAGATGAGATAGGACGTGTTTTGTTCTTGAAAAAGGAAATGCAACACAGAATAGATCCCTTTACCTCCACAAAGAGTACTGATATCTGTCCAGGTCCGGATATTCACTCCGTTTCATCCCATCATCAGCATATTTGAGCAAATCCAGGACGGACAAAGAGGCGTCTTCATGCTGGGACCTGTGACTTTGGCCCATTTCCACACATTAACTGAAAATCTCTCTCTGTACACACACAAACACACGCACACACACACATTGAGTTTGGCCTCCCTGTTAATAGCGCAGGAAATATTATCTGCTAGGGGACAGCTGCAGGCTCACTAGAGAGACAGAATGGTAGAGTAGGCTCATTATCCCAAACACAGACACAGACCACACCACACACTCACACTCACACACACACACTTTCAGGACGGCACACAGCGTGAGAGCCTCTCTATCCCATTTTTTCACCCAATTCTGGGTCCTAGAACAGGAACAGCAACACTGTGAAAAGGAAAAAAAAGTTGTGAAAGCACCTGCAATCCCTTGTTGAGATTATTTACTTTTCTTTTTGAAAAAAATAATCTTTGAGTTTTAGAAAACAAAAAAATATGACTAAAAAGAGTAAATTCATTAAAGTGAAAGTGAATAATACACTGTAAAAATGAAAAAGTTCCCAAACCTCCATATTTCAAGGCAACTTACCACAATAGATTTTTGATTTTTGAGTCCAGCTCAGACTCTTAAGTTTTGAAATAAACTAAAAAAAAGTTTACCAACCGATAATCTGTTGTTACTTTTCTTCTTGAAAAAGTTGAGTCAATGAGTTTTAGAAAACAAAAAAGTGTATTTAAAAAAAGTCCAAACTCAAACTCTTAAGTTTTGAACAAGATTTACCAACTGCTAATCTTTTCAGATGACTTCTTCTTTAGATAAACTTGAATCTTCAAGTTTTAGAAACAAAACTATGTACTTTTTTTTTTACAAATTGAGTGAACTCATTGAAGTTAGGTTAAGAAAGTATAATGGTTACTGTTACAACCAGGCACTCAAATAATGACAAAGAAGGTTTACAGCTCACCGTCACCAATTTTTGAATTTATATTTTATTTATTTATTTGAGTTTCTAAAACTCAAAGATTCAAGTTTATCTACAGATGAAAAGTAACTTATCTCAGCTGAAGATTATGGGTCAGAAAAACTTTTTTAAAAGTTATTTAAAAAACCTTAGAGTTTGAGTTTGGCTCAAACATATTGCAATAAGTTTTTCTTTTTTAGTTTTTTTTTTTACAGTGTGTGAGGCAGGCGAGCAGGGCCTTATTCAGTATGTATACAGGAAGGAGGGACTCTGGATGTCTTATTTAAACTAGGGGGGCCAGAGGCAACTGATTCCACCACAGCTCCGGATCTGACAGGGCTTCTAGCAGAAGAGTTGGGGCTTTGTACCCCATCCAGATCTGGGTCTGTCCGTCTGTCTGTCTGACAGACTGTCTGGCTGTCTCATTCTTCTCTTCCATCCCAGAGGATTTTGTTTTCCACCATACGCAGATGTTCGGGGCTGTCTGCTGCGCTGCACTCAGCTGTGTTTATAACAAAGAGGTGTTGGTTTGGAGGAGGAGAGAGGGCAGCGAGGTGGGGGAGTGAGTGCTGTTAAGGAGGAGGTGGAGGTCACTGCGCTGTTGGTGTAAACACTGGATGATGCCAGCTCTCCCTCGGGCCTCCAACTAGTCGATACAGCATCCCTTTTTTCCTCCTCCTTTCCCCTCCACACATCCTTTTTTATTTTCCAGAGGGACAGATGCATCTGCATGTTAGCTGAAAGAGTTACAGTGAGGCCAGCAGGGGGGGCAGAGACCCGCTGAGAGGAGACCATGTGCACTTAATGTCCGAGTTAAAGTTGCTGAAGCGGTTAGAGCAGGAACAACATGAATTCTCTCACACTCTCTTTACTTTTAGTTCTTTAGTGTACATACTCTTGATCAACAGGATGTTGCAGCCATTGTTGCTACCTGATGCAGTATCTATATATCTTTTGTACGCTACTTTTATACTAAGTAAAAGAGATGTTTGAATCTACAAAAAAAAAAACACACACACTTTTAAGCATCATCAGTGTTTCACTCACCTTGACGTGTACAATGACACTCTTCAGAACAGGCTGACCTTGCTGATACAAATGGAGACGGTGTTTTCTTCACATGGAGCTGGTGCTCTAATGGATCGGATGTTTCATGTTTACATTTGCATTCCTGGATGGCTGTATCTGCTTTTAACCACACCAATGAGCTCACTCACTGCACAGCTGCTCTGCTGAGTTTGACTTGGATCAGACTGTGTGGAGAAAATTTAGGGGGTCACACACACACACATAATCGTTATTCATCTGTGTACAGCACACTGTGCATGTATCTGTGGATGGCTGTCTCCCACTCATAGGCGGCAACTGCATATGAGTCAGAATATCCGAGGGATTGTTTTTACTTTGTTTCTGATAAATGGTGTTCCCATGCTTAAAGGGATAGTTTGAATCATTTGAAGTGGGGTTGTATAAATACTTATCAATACTAACTAACACTATATTTGAAATATTTTTTACCATTTTACTTTTCTGAAGAAAAAAGCCAAAAATCTCTCTCTTTAAACCAACCAGACTCCATAGGTGAAATCAGTACTCTTACCTCACAGAGCAGAGGCGTTGTTGGTCTTCTGCTGCCTCAATCTGTTCATTTGTTTGTGATATTATGTGTGAATCTGAGCTACACTTTTAAAACACTGAAGTTACAAAATAAGAATAACAAACTAACTGATCATGGCAGCGTTAGATCAGCAACTATCATGTTCATTAGGTACACACTAGGGTTATGTTACCGCCCATCTTCCTCCAAACCCAGGTTCCTCCTGTTGAATTGGATTCCAAGAAGCAAAAAACAGTATCTGAGCTCTGCAATGACCAATTAAGTGCTTAAAGGGTTTAGTCAGGAATTTGTTGGCTGTCAGTAGGTGAGGGGTCCTGGAGTGAGCCTGACTTTGATCTGAGACTGAGGTGACTTTAGAGCAAGCTTAGGAGCGTGAGACAATAGACGGCAAAAGCTTGTTCTTTTTTCCCCAAAACACAGACACAAGCATTCACATTGCTTTCCCATACATGCAAAGGAATAACACAAGAATAACAAAACACATGCACACACTGTGCTGAGCTTGCATACTTTGTGTGTGGCCTGAAATTTACAAGCACAGTTTTCATATGTTTTTATATGTACATGCAGTGAAGCTGGGAAAATGATTACTGGCACGCTGTGTGCAGGAGGGAGCTTGTTGCTTTTTCATTACTTTCTCCCCTCTCAATAAACCTCCAGTTTATCTTTAACACCGGAGATATGGAGTCCAGAGATGCGTGGCTCTCCTCCCCCTCAGAAAATAGATCTGCATTGATCTGCTTTGTTGCAGCTACCTGTTAGTAATGATATTGATGTGATATTCGGATAAGGCAGGCAGCCAAAGACTAATGAATTTAGGTGAGGCAGGTTTTGTAATTTTGCATTCAGCTCCAAATGAGAATCAGAATTGCTCAGTTCATCTCTCTCATCGGTTCAGTATCAAATTAGACCTAGCAATGAGGAGCTGTGGGCCTCTCATGTCTGAATAATGAAAATCCATGGCTATGTCATCTTTTTTACAGCACCTCTACCAGGAAAATCAATGCAAATAAGACTCATATCCTACCAAAGTACTTAGCAAGGCAGCAATGCTGGATTGGATCTAATGCAGATTTTCATCTGTGTTATGATCACTCGGGTGTATGAGCGCAGAGGATGTAAATATGGAGTGTCAGGGAGAGATGAAAAAGTGATGATGGAGAGGTGATGATCGGTGGAAGTGTGTGTGTGTGTGTGTGTGTGTGTGCATGATTGTATGTAGGTTGTGTGGTTCGGTCAACAAATAGGAAGGTCATGGCTGTGAGAGATGTTGATGGGCATATACGTGTATGTGCTCATCCTCACTGTTGTAAAGCTTATTGGCAGTAAGGTTATATGTGAGAAAGCAGAGCATAAAAACCAGCAACTGTATAAGTTGAGTATATACAGTAGCATACACCATACATACCTTTTTATCTGGTCAGTCGACCTGTTTCACAACAGCCATTTTGACATGAAATAGTTGGATAAACAGAGGTGTTACCAATGGTACAAATTGAGGTTCTGTTCCATTAAAGTAAAAAAGGGTCAGGGTACTGCTATTGTGCATGTTGGCTCACTGGAAAGCTCTGCTGCACAAAATGCAACAGGACCTTAGTTAGTATCATTGGTAACACCTGTGTTTGTGCTGTGAAAAACAACTATATGTCGTGAAAGAAATTTTGACAGTTTTCTGGGACAGTTTTCATGGCAGGCTGAGTGCAATAAATCAATACTGATGTCTGCCTTACATTTTGTCACCTGTGCAGAACTAATTACGTGTTTCATAACACCTTGACTGCTGTTTTACTAGCTGCCTTCAGCTTTGTAAATGTAGCAACAGCTGTAAGCATTGTGCGTTTCTTAACATCCCAATTATTCATTTGCTGTTTTTTCTTAAATGAGGATGCACTGACATTTTGTTAATTATTTTCCTCTCTTCTTCTGTTTTTTTGCAGTTCTACGTGACGACTTCAGACAAAACCCTGCAGATGTGATTGTGGCAGCAGGAGAGCCGGCGGTCCTGGAATGTCAACCTCCACGGGGACATCCTGAGCCCACCATATCATGGAAAAAAGATGGAGTAAACATTGATGACCGAGATGAGAGGATCACAGTAAGACTTTTTTGTTTTCTGGAAATTGCAATGGTTTTAAAGGGATAGGTCAGATTATTTGATGTGGGGTTGTATGCTGCTTGGCACACCTCCAGTTTAGAGGAGCAAGAGGAGCAAGAGGAGCACCGGTTGAGGAAGCTAAGCAGTGTACTCTTGTGGACAGGGTCAGCAGCAAAATGTAAATTGGCCACTTAAAAAAATGTGTACACTATGTATAGAATGTTGTCACCATTTACTTTACCATCAGACAGTCTATACTGTATAAGCCAAATATAACTCTCAAAACCAACCAGAAGCCATGGACAAAATCAGCATTTCTGTCCTTCGCAGAACACAGCTGTTGCCGGTCTATTGCTGCCTCAATCTGTTTGTTTTGTGTGACTTTGGTGTAGGATAGTTTGGATTCACCGGAGACTTTGGACTTTGGTTGGTTTAGAGAGAGCGATATTTGGCTCATGAATCTGATGGCAAAGTAAAGCAGTAAAAATATTCTAAATTTAGTGCACATAATGTTTTTTTAGTTGCTGACCCCGTCTACAGCAGTACATTGCTAACATTGTTATTGCTGACACGTAGGCTAATCTACTGGTGCCTAAAGGCTGCTCTGTATACAAGGATGATGTGTTTAAATGTATGAGATGGAATGACCCACTGATGCGGGTCAAGTCATTACCTCCACCTCAGTGTTTGTTGCAAGATTGATTTGTTTGGCTCATTATACACATACAGCAATTACCAAACCCAAAGCAGCCCATTTTGGTGGCTACAACCTTTAATGACTGAGGTAGATGGAATCAGTCTTGCTCCATCGGTCAGCAGCAGTGCATTGATTAGGGATGGCCTGCTGATGAAATCAACTGGCAGAAGTGTAGATCAGGAGGGAGAAATGAGCTGACTGGAATCTAAAAGGAGAAAGTTGAGCTCAGCAGCAGCAGTGCCTGCAGAATCCAAACAGCTCTCTTCATTTGATTTAAAACCAAACCACCAATTATTCAGCTTTAATTAAAAACAACAGCATGACCAACGCTGCATTGTCAATCAGCTCTGCATGCTTGCTTACTAAAGGTCTGTCTCAAACTGTTTCACCCAATCATGACTTTCTGCCCATGGTTGTTTCCCTTGAGCAGGAAGAGACTTTTAGTTGTATTTGATTTTACTGATTGGATGTGTGCTGCAGGGAAAATAAAAAACTCTGACTCAGCACTCAGCTAACACAAGCAGGTAGTGAGGAGGAAGTAGTTAGCTGTAGATCTGGATCCCATTTTCATTGTGCAGTTGTTGAGCAGTCAAATAGTTTGGCTCCCAAGTGCTGACGATGGCGAACTTCATCGTACAGTCATGGAAAATCAAATCTTCCCCAGATAATAAATACAACGTACTAATAAAGACGTTCCACTGTGTGTGCCTGCGTGTGTTGAAATCCATCCTGGGCTAGCTGTGCTCAATACATTTTCATTACTCTGAGTTAAAACAGTGATTTATTGCTGCTGGCTGTCTCCGGTGAAGGACTGTACATGACTAAACACAGTTTTCTCAGTGAAGGCCACTTGAGGTTGGGCACATTGACTCCTGATCTCAATTTTAACTCATAAACAGTGCAAGCATTCTTTCTTCTATCGTTTCCAAAGCTGCATGGACAGGAGATTAAAAGTCCGTGTCTGACTGCTGAGCAGCATAATTGAAAGAAATAAGCGCATAATCTAGTTTAAAGAGAGTCAAGTCATATCTGCCCCCCCGAGTTAAATCAGTAGTTACTGATAAGCACGAAACCTCTGTGCCACATAGTAAACACTCGTGGTCTTTGAATTTAAAGTCTGTCTTGTGTTTTCTTCACATTTGGGTCATACACGTATCATGTATTTACACTGTATGGACATTTTCAGTTATGATCTAGCTGGTATGATGGCGTCATACACTAATATGTTTCTCCCTGTAGAAGTCTGATTTAAGAGACACAAGGTGTATACCTATAACTTATCAAAGTGCTATGATGCTATGATGTGACATGACTTGGAGTTGTGTTCAGTTGTGTCAATAACATAACTGAGAGCAGCCTAATCAAAACACTCTCATGCATAAACTACCATCTGAACATTTATGTGATCCTGAACATAACTTAGCGCTCACAGACGGCAGTGGTACCTGTTTTGAGAAGCTCTGATAGATAGCCACTGTAGTTCATTCTCAGGTTGTTGAAAACAGTAGAATGTTGAAATAATTTTCTAGGACAACTCACAACATCTTCTATGTGTTTTGCATGACTGGAAAATTGTTTTCCAGGTTTTCCTACTAGATAGCAGTTTGGGCAAAATGCAACATCCCATTTTTCCTAAACTGACATTCAAGACAATTCATGTTGGGAGTTTGATCTGGCTCTGCTATTAAATGAAATCTATCTTTTTAGTTTTGTTCATCACCTAATGTGAAACTACCTGATGTTGTTAATAGTAAAAGGTTAAAGAGGTATTTTGAGGACAAAACATCCTGTTTCAACTCAGTATTACACATGGCTCTCACACATGGGCTTTCCCATTATTATATTTTAGCCCTGCTTAATACAACAACACGCACACACGCTATCTCTGTTGTTTATACATAATTTCTGCACTAACATCCACCCTACCCCCTGCATGGTGGAAGTAACTGTTGGGAACACTGCTGCTGTAACACAGGCTTCATCACTCAGAGTTGTGTCCCTGTAGCCTGCAGCAGTGTTGGGGCTTCTGTGAAACTAGTGAAAACAGGGTCTGGTAGATATAACAGTGCTGCGCGGGCCAGCTGGTGCTGCTCACTGTAAACTTCCTGTCAAGCACAGAACCTCCCAGACTGAGCATTCCCAAAAGACCACTTTAAAAGTAGCACTAAGTATGTATAATCAACTGTGGTGACAGACTGCAGTCTGGACGCTGTCCTGTGGACGCCCATGTTAACAGATCAAGTTTTGTTAGAATTAGGACTATCATGGGTGATGTCCAGAGTTTGTTTATGGTTTAGTAAGTTTGGTATGAGTGAGTATTGGACTGTGGAGAGGGAACCAGAGGGGTGTAATCTTTATAATGTGATGAACAGCTGAGCTCGTCAAAGGGCCCCCTTGCATTGTTGTGTTTGGTTCAGTCCATTCCTCCCACCATGGGACATGCTGGAACGTGCAGTCTCCTTGGTGATCACTGGTGATCAGAGCAAGGTCCCAAACCACCTGCAGTGGAGATTTTCTCTCTGTGCTCCACTTTACTGGGATGGGTCGGTTTGGCTTCGGCTGCCGCAGCATAGAAAGGGCAGGAGGGGTGTTCAGGAGAGAGGCAGACACATCAGAGGGAACCCTTGTGTTTTTCTATCTATTTCAGTCAGCTGTGTGTAAACACCAATGACATGCTGCGTGCCATCTCACATATATTCATGACCACATGTGGGGCGGTGGTGAAAAGTTTCCCACTGTGCCATAAAAAGTGAGGCAGGTCTATTACTCTGTAGTGCTCCTGCAGCAGCTGGCCACATTCCACTCAACTTGGTCAAACAGGTCTTTCAGGAACAATGAGTAAAGGATAAGCAAACAGAAACAGGAAAAATGCCAACATTTAAGCTGAGACCATTGTCTGCTTCGAGCAAGAGTCTGTCGGCAACATCATAAATGGCCAAAATGCAGCACATTGTCCTCGTCCTTTTGTGCAATAGTTGTGGCTAATTATCAGCCGGGAAAATGAACTGCTGTGTGAATACCAACAGAGTGCACACTGAATGGAGGCTTTTTCATTATCAGCATAGCCAAATGACATGAGACAAAAGGCAACAGGATAGAGCCATCTCCCTGTAATGCAGGGATAATGGTCAGATTGTTGGGGCTTTCAGCAGCCTGTGTGCTCTGCTGCGTTGTGTAGAGAGGATATGCATGCAGAGAAAAAGAGGGCCGCTGCTGCATTCATTTACTTTAGCCAGCTCCCGGAGTCCCTGCTGCTCTGGCACTCCAAATATGCCTGTGGAGAATGGGAAACTGCCACAGAGGTAAGAATATGGATAGGGTGGACAGGGCCTTAAGTGGATCCTCATGTCAAAGCCCTGTGGACCCAACAGTACACCCCCCCTCCCTTTCTCTGCTGCATGGTCTACCCTGACCTTGGGCCTTTGTGAGTGTCACAGTGTTTTAGCTGTTAAGCCTTTCCTCAAACAAACAGTAACATAATGATACTTCAAACCCCTCCAGCACCACAGGGTGCCCTAAATAAGCCAGCCTTCTGCATGCAGCCTCTTCAAGTCCCTCTGCCTCCTGCTTTACCATGAATATTAAACAGGGGCGAAGGGTCGAGGAATGTCTCAGAACCTGAAGAATGCGTCCGGCTGCAAAAGTGTCCCTCAAGAATCTTAGACTCACCCTGCCTACTTTATAAAAATTAATGATACGCAGCGAACTAGTTTGCCATTATGGATAAGTGCAGCACAGTTAATAGGTTTAATAGGTACCATTTTTCAGTGTTGTGTAAATTAAAAATTAAAATGTTTTTTTTTTTACAAATAGGACAATTCATCATTGCCAATAATATGTCAGGTTAATGTTTTCAGACATGTTTTAATTTATGAAAAAAAAGTTCAAATAATAATTTGCCATAAATAATGAGTTCATGGACCCCCTGTTGAAGTCCCACTAGTTTGTTTTGTCTTGGAGATATTGGCTGTAGAGATGTCCGTATTCTCTCAAATATATTGGAACAAAATGGCACGAGGTTTATGGTGATCAAAAAACTCAATGTCTCTTTCCAGAAATGATAACCTGCTTACTCAAGATAAATCACAGACCTTGTTATGAGCAGTTTCATGTAGGAACTATTTCTACATCCACCATCCATATCGCTGCACAGAAGGAAGTGTGCATCTACTCATGGACGAGACGCTTGTGCTCAGCAGAGGGGAACCCTGAGGGCCTTCTAGGCCTTTCGGAATATGCCTATCAGTATTTCAAATGTTATATTTTAATATATTTTATTTGATTAATTTCATCATTTGATAAATGTAGTTTGATGTTTTAGTTTAGCCCATCTCCTCTTTGCTAAAGCGGAAGGGGGTGGGTTTATGATATTTACTGCAGCCAGCCACAAGGGGGCATCGACGGTGCCATCTACTTCCATTATACTGAAGAGAATGCAGACATCTCTTTGACTGATATCCTCAAAACTCAACAACTCACACCAAAACAATCTAGATAGATACATATCACTACAGAGGGAAAATATGCACTTTTGATTATGGGATGAATTGTCTCTTTAGGTGTGTCTGTCATGTGCAGGTGAAGAAAACCTGACTGTATGGGTATGTGAAGTACAGTAATGTAGAATTAGTGAGACATATCATAGCTTGCAAATGAACACACATGTAGGAGGCTTGAGTTTAACATGCTAGGCACAGAATTTTGCAATATTGTGTGTCAAGTTCTCTGTCAGTGCTTCTCTAATGAGGGTATCGATTACATGCTTGCAGGAGGTGGTCCTGGTCTTGCAGGCTGATGTGTGCATTTAAAACCTTAAACCCCATCAAGGCACAGAGATCATTGGCGCACCATGCTATTGTCTGCCTCGGCGCTGACTGGCATGGTAGCGAGCTGAGAGAAGGGCTGAGGGGCCTGTGCTGGGGCCGAGGCTGCCTCTCTGACTGCCTGAGAACAAAGCACCTCCTCTGGCCTGTAATCAAAGCCCTGGGAAATAACAGACATGACATTCACCTGGACAAACACACATTCACTGCTGGGTGTGTGTGCTATGTTCACTTGCTCTCACTTGTAGTTGTATGCCCACACAGACAAAATTCCAAGAAACCTATTCTCTAAAACATTCCCAACGATAATAGACAAAACTGCCCTGAAGCTCTCTGTGGTGACTGGAGAAGTGCTTGCAGTCCTGTAGTGCCTCAGGTGTTCCCTCAGGGACTTGCGGTTGTGTTGGGTTGGCAAAGTGTTTTTTGGCTCAGTTTACCCTGAGGAAGAAGAGGCCAACCGTTAGTGATTTAGACTTCAAGTGGAAGCTGAATGGGAACAACAAAAACTGACAAGCGAAAGTTGGTCTCTATCTCTGTCAGAGCTAAAAAGCCAATCAAAAACACTCTTTAGCGCCTATCCATTATGTGTTTGTGAGTACATTTCATCATGGTGTTGTAATGGCCTTTTGGTAAGTAGCCTAAATGCTCACAGGCACTCTTAAATGCAATCAGGAAATGCTTTGTAATGGTTGAGCTATGTTGTTTTCTGTTTTCTCTGTGTCAACCACAGGCCCCAAGTGTCTCTAATATTGCTGTTTTTCCTCTCGAAGTTTAGCCTCTCACCTCCTCTTCTTTCTATTTAATTCCTCAGATACGCGGAGGGAAGCTAATGATCACAAATGCCCGGAAGAGTGATGCTGGGAAGTACGTGTGCGTCGGCACAAACATGGTTGGAGAACGTGAAAGTGAAATAGCTGAACTAACAGTGCTTGGTAAGTTATCCTTTTTTTTCTCTATTTGAGATTACTCTGTGTAGAGTAATGCATTACACTACTTGTGCATTATTTCCCCAAAATAACCACAGACATACGACTAGGCATTATAAAATGGAAGAGGATATAATGATGCAAATGTTTTCATATTTGGAACACTAAGGTCTCATTTATGGCCCTTTAAGGACAAAAATTGATATTTTGTTTCAAACAATGTAACCGTCACTGCAGTGGTGATGGTGGTGGTCTGTGGGGCTTATAAATGCATCGCATCATATGGATGAAGAATAGTTTTTAATAACTAATTGACTACAGTTACTTCCAGTACTTAAGGGTTTTTAAAACTTCTTTGTCATGTCCTATAGTAGTGTATCACTTTGCTACTCTGCTCCCATGACTATCAGAGGTAGTGCTCTGTGGGGCGCCCCTGTGGTTCAGTTGGTGGAGCGTGTGCCCCGTGTACCCAGGCTGTCAGTCCTCTGCAGCGGTCACCGGTTCACCTACCGCCTGCAGACCATTTGCTGCATGTCATCCCCTCTCTCTACCCTGTTTCCTGTCATATCTTCAGCTGTCACTATCAAAATAAAGGCAAAAATGTCCCAAAAATAATAATTAAAAAAAAGAGAGAGTGCACCCTTTTGTCCATATCCATAAGCTTTCATAAAATGTGCACAAATATGGGCAAAATTTATATGGATAGAAGGCTCCGTCCATATCTGTATTCCCATCTTATGTTTAGCATAAATTAGCCTTTACAATAAAAAGATTGTTCAAACATTCATCATGTCTTCAGTTTGTAAAGAAGGTTAAAATATTGTAGTGAGTAGCTATAGCCAACATTTCCTATCATGCTTTTACTGGAGTAGTTTGTTAAGGCTACTACAAGGAATTTGGATATTTGTTGATTTCTGAGCCCCCTGTGGACAAAAGCGATAGTGTTTCTATTGTGATAATCATGAAATATAATGTTGAAAATAAAATTATCTAAATAAAAATCTCCTGCATGTTTTTAACTGGCTAACATATGACGCACTGTAAATTTGCCTGGAAAAATGTAAACACATACTTGTTTCATCTTATTTCACAAAAAATCCAATCCAGCTGCAGGCATAATAACTAGAATAACTATATAAAAATAGCCAGTCTTGTTGTGGATGACCTTATTAATTTATTTAGGTAACATAGAGGCATCAATAATAACTTGAGACTGTTTTATAACTAGCTAAAAACTCCTTGTAGTAGCTTTATGTTTGCTGTGTTATGTTCCAAAACACAAATGTCACTTTGTGTTGTAATGTGTCTGGTCGGATAAATGAGGTTATTGTTACATTTCTTGACACCAGTTGTATTTTTCTATGAGTTACCTCCCATTTTAATTCAACACCCTTGATAACATGTTACGTGATTTCGTAAATGTAATAATATTACTGAAATCCAATTAGAAACACATTATATCACCTCATTACTGCCAAAAGTAATGTATTGCACCAATGTGTTGCATCCCCAACACTGTTCTCTGTTCACATACAACTCAAAAACATGCACACACATCCACACGCATTTTTTCTGTTTGTCTGCAGTGAGAAACAGAATCCAGATGTTAAGCTTTGATTGTCTATCTCCCAGGGAACTAAATGGTGTCGATGACCTTTATCAGATAGAGTGTGAGGTGACCTCCAATCTCACACTTAACTATGAATCCCACGCTGGCCCCAGCAGCTTCTCTCCTGTGACCAGCTGCACCCTATTTCACCATGAGTGACCCCTGACCCTGATATTCTGCTGTGTCCCAGGCAGAGAGCATGTCCAGACTCCTGATTTTATCGCCAGCTTTTTTACTTTACCTCCACCTCTTCTCCTCAGAGACCTCCTATAATCCATCAGACAGAACAACAACCAAGACGGTTTTGTAAAGATAAATAATTATACTGAAATAACACTGTCAGGGCTTAATGAGGTCAGCTCCCAGCTTTTGTGTTTGCCCATCTGAGTGAGAAACCCAGAAAACTCTGGTTAATCATAAACCAGCCTGGGTAGGTTTTTTTTTTTTGACTAAGTCTGATGGAATGTGTTCAGAAGAACTGAAAATCAGGCTTCTTTAGCCTTCGAGAATATAAATAAAAAATAAATAAACATTGACTGACCAGAGAAAATCAGAGCTGGACCTCAGGGTGATGGGGTTAACAAAGTGACAGGAGGGGTTAGACTTTCTGTGTCAGGTCTCTGTCTTCAATTAATTCACTGTCTTGTCATGTGTAATTAAATCCATACACTGTATCACAAAGTCATATCTGTCCTTGTGACTCATGTGCCCCATCTAGTCTAGACTATATTTTTGTCTTACTTGCTGTATGTCATCAGCCATAAATTGTCTGTTACAGTGTCCTGTCATGCCTCTGCAGACAAAGTCAATTACTGTAGATTATTTCACATTATTTCACTGTTTTCATTGCAGGACACCTCATAGGACCTAAAACTAAATGATTTAAACTCATCTTATTTTTAAGATGGGTTTTCCCACTAGTGTTCATTTCATCTTAAATGTAATTTCAAACTTGGCTCTAAAGCCTGACTGTAAAGAACAAAACAAAAAGAACAAAAGGATTTATTGAGGGAATCAAAGCAACAGGTTTAATGACTTTAACTTAATCAAAATACCAACTTGGGTACCCACATAGCCCAGAGGTATAGTTTTTGTCATACCTCAAATTTGCTTCATGCTATCATTCAAATTTGTTTCACGACTTTGTCCATTTGCTCCTAATGACACTATATCATTGTTTTCAGTTTAAACAAGGTCAAAAAATACCCAATTGACCCTTCCCAAGTCCCACCCCCTTTGGGACCCTCGTCTTTCTCCTTTCCTGTTTTCTTTAGGCTACTTAGATTTGCTGGAAAGATGTTGCTGGTGGACCTGTAACATATAGTTACAACTCAAACTTTTTCAGATTATGTTAATTACATAACTAATCATGATTTGATGGTAGGATGAGGGTTAATCCAGAACCACCATTCTGTGCTTTGTGATTTTTAATTTGTGTGCTGGTTTTATCTTTGCAGAGCGTCCCAGCTTTGTACGTCGCCCCGGCAGCCAGGTGGTGTTAGTGGACCAAAGCGTAGAGTTCAGGTGTGAGGCCCGTGGCGACCCAGTTCCCACCGTGCGCTGGAGGAAAGATGATGGTGACCTGCCCAAAGGAAGGTATGACTCATCAACTGGTCACCTTTCATCACACAATACCTCCCTCCCTCTCCCTCTCCCTGTCTTTGTTTGAGCCTCTGCTTGCTTTTGTCTGTCTCGTCAGCTGACGCATGTTGCTCTGCGTGAGTCAAAGTTTTTGACAGCATTTGATACATGAACACCTGTTTTAATCCAGATATGAGATTCGTGAGGACCACACCTTGAAGATCCGTCGACTGACCTCAGCTGATGTGGGCTCCTACACCTGTGTAGCAGAGAACATGGTGGGCAAGGCGGAGGCATCGGCCACGCTCACTGTCCACGGTAAGACAGAATACTGTTTATTTTTAGCCAAATATTTTATTCACAGGCCCCTGGACAGCTCTTCTAAATTCATTTCCGCTTTGGTTTATTGTGCAGCATGATCAAATTTAGCCCAGCCACATTGTAATAATAGCCTTCAGCTTTAGTACTACACGGTCATCACTTTCAACTATTCTCTCTCAATTAGCTGATTGATTTCTAATAAAAAGAAACGCAAAAATCCATAAGAGCTGTAGAGTTGGGCACACGGGAGCTGAGCAGCAATCGATTTCATTTGCCCCGTACAAGTGGCATTTCTCCGGAGGCCTGTCTTCCTTCATGTTTTAAGACATACAGTACTATTTTCAAACCTATGGAATATCCGTTCGTCTCCTGTGGCCCTCTCCATTGGACGCCTTATTAACACAGTTGGAATATAAAGCAGCCGGTCACACAGTGTGAACATTCAGAAAGAAACCATTCAGAGGATCTGGGGGGCTGGGATCACCCCCAAACCCTCCTGAGAGTCAGAGGAACACAGGGGCCATTTAACGCCAAACTAATGGGAATGTTGGGAGTCGGGTGGGAGAAGACAGGAGGGAAGGAGGAGGAGGCTTAGTGCACGGGAGATGAGGATTGGATGGGAGGACAGTGAGTATGTTGGTCCTGGTGGCGGCTCACCACTGATGCAGAACGGGTTGGGAATTGGGGCTGGGGGCGATTGTGGTGAGGAGGATGAAGGGGGGAGAGGTGGTGAGGTGGTGGTGGTGACTCTGTGGTGAGGTCAGTCATATTAATGTCACTCTCAGCAGTCAGCACAGCAGAGATATAAAGAGACAAGGCAATTTTATTCCTCTGCCAACCCCCACCCACATACACAGATACTTCATCTTCACATGGCCACACTTTGCAATTATTTGTTGATTTTCTCCTCAGCACAACAATCTTTAGATTGGTTTGAAGAGCAAGATTAGACACACCTGCCAATACACCCATCAATATATCTACTTCTCTTATTGCCTTTTTCACTCCTTCCCTCTCCCCCTGATGAAAGCTTAGTTAATGAAAGGGAACAGCATTGATGCACTGGTTCAATAATCTGTTCCCCTGGCTTAGAAACATATTTGAAATGCTAAAACTGCCTCTGTCCTCAGTGGAAATGAAATGTCTTAACCTCAGGCCAATTTCCTGTTGCCATGCAAAAGCAAAGCATTGACCCTTTATTCATACATCATGCCTTTCAACCCACCATGTTATAAGAGTTAGAAGTGCATGAAAACTTAAGTAAAAGCACTTAAAGTGATTAGATTATACTTCAGCAAAGGAGAACCTCTGCCATAGATTCAGGCGACAAATGTCAGTGCTTTCTTTGAATGTAAGATTGGGTGAAAGGCGTAACATAAATCATAGGAATCCTCGTTCTATTCTGAGACTCAGCCTCAAACTCCAAGCTTTCAAAGTTCCTAGAAACATTTCCATTCACTCTTCAGAGGCTGTATTACAGAAACATCCTGTCTTGAAGGTTGGGTAAGTAATTCTGGAGAAAGATAGCTCATTGTTGACTCCCATTCCCAGGTCTTGAAATACTCGTGCTTTGGGTTGGTGGCTTGGACTGAACAAAACAATCAAAGAAAGAAAGACTAAACAATCAACCCAACTTATAGCATTGGTATTTGATGACCTGGGAATGAGACTCAACAATCAATGTTCCATCTCCATAATCCCTTACTCCACCTTTAAGCCTTAAGTTAAGATAAGAAGACTTTAGAGATAGGAAGATTTTTCCCAATTTGGTTTTACAGAAGCAAATTCTAACTAACTCTTGGAATCCTACCTTATCTTACTTCATCCTATTGCATCTCAGGTTAAGAAATCATAGTCTACTGTTAGCAAACACTATCATTAGCTATTTTTTAGCAAGTTAGCTTGTGAGCTACTGCTACAGGCTGAAAAGTGAAATAGGACAGTTTAAGTAGTCAATGATTTTTTATCATGGAAGCATACTGAAACATACATACTTTGGGGATAATGCAAAGAGAGAGGGCTAATATATCAGAAACAGTCTCTGGCGGTATCTGGCATCCATTGTGTAAAAGCAAGAAAAAGAGTATCCATAAGGATTAAACAAGATACTTGGCTAACACAACCATTAGCTCCTGCTATCCAACACTATTGTTACTATCTGTTAGCTAACACTACCGTTAACTGTTGTTAGCTAACACTACCATTAGCTACTGTTAGCTAACACTACCATTAACTACTGTTAGCGAACACCACTGTTAGCTTGGTAGTTTGTTAGTTACTACTACTGTTGGAAAAGTGAAAAATAGGACAGTTCACCAGTTATCCTAAAGTTAGGAGAGGTCGTCATTTAAATTTTGCCAAGTTAGGAGGCTTGTGTAATACACATTTCCTATCTTCAGGTAGGATAGGAACATTGATTTAGAAACTGTTCATACTCAATAGCTTTTTTCCTAAATCAAGTCCTTACCCCTACCAAACAGTTAAGATAGGATCTGCAAGTTAGGAAGTTTCTGTAATATGGATCCCTGAGCTTCATCCAGACCAGGACATGAGAAAGCTAGGGAGGCTGTGGGCACTGAGTAGTCCAGCTAATTAAAGACAAGCAGGCCACAGTCCCACGCCCGGAAATGACATGCTTCTAATTACAGATGCGGGCATAGGAGAGGAAAGAAAAGCCGGGTAATTGTAGGTCTAAACAGGCCAAAGTAGCAGAAACGATGTATAGGTAGTGAGATGTTGCTGTAGTAGTGAAGACAACAGTAATGTGGGGGGCAGGAGTTTAGTCTGTGGGTTTGGTGGTCAATGCTGTCGCCCTACATCAAGACTCAAAGTATGGAAAGATTGCCAATTCACTGCATAAGAATAACTGAGCAGCTGGATAATGTAATTTCAGCTTCTGGCACACAGAACTACACCACAAAATCCGATATTGAAGGCCAAAGTGGAATTAATGTAAATATTCTTTGAACTCAAGTTTTTCTGCTAAATCTGCTTTAATGTGTAAATGGACTATAAAACCAACGGAATTAAAATTGGATTTTTAAAAGAACTGGTTAAATATAGAAATCTTTCCCTGCAGTGTTATTATGCAATTTGCTCATCACTTCAGTACCATATGTGCAAATTATATTAAAGATATAGCAAGACACACAATACTGAAGATATTGTCCCACAAAGCAAATCCCTTTTAATAGCTGGACAGTTTCTGAGAAGAATCCAGCTTTGTGTGGACAGAGAGGGACTTTCACACCTTCCACGGTCAGACTGTCAGTGAACAATGTCGACATTGTAGAAGCGGTGCCTCAGGCTATTTTTCTTTCAGTGTGCTCTGCTCTCGTTACTAACTTAATCAGTGAATTATTGTCTTACACAAGTTTTTGTCAGTCTACTACACCTCCTCTGGACTTATAAATATGTCAAGTAAAATACTCCTTTGATTGATGGAAGAAACGCGTAATTGGCCAAGTCACTGGGCGTATTTATAGTTTCATCGTAAAATCATTAATCTAAGCCACATGAGAATGTAGTAGTGAGATGGGCTGTTCAGCTATTAAGTCTGCTTACAGGGTGTGCATTTTTACTGATTTAAGAATCACACAAAGGCATTTTGATCAGGGTCTGGTGTGGTTAGATAATGTTTATTTTATTAATTAAATCTAACCAGTGGATTTCCACCGTAGGAATGTAAATACATGATTTCAGACTGTAGTGGCAAGAATTCAGAAAATCAACATGTTATTTTTTCTCAGCTGGTTCAGTTTGCTGTTAACAGTGATTTGTGTATAGAAAGGTCTTGAATAGAATGGTAGGCCCCAGAGCAGTGTTGCTAATAACCCATGTAAAGGGTCTGGAAGGATATTTGGAACTGGTGCCAAAAGAGAGTGAATGAGAGGAACTTCCCTGTCAGTGGCCTACGTGCTGTTACATCGATGATAAATATCAGAATCTGGTTGGGTGCCACATAAAGAACTGATGCTTTGTGTCTCTCTATCTCTCTATCTATGCATTTGAATTATCAAATAGACCCTCATTGTGAATTACTCTTTGGCTGGGATGCACCAACAAAACCTGATTCAATCATGGCTTAACTTTAAATTATGTTGCACCAAACTTTTAAACTATTTTAAAATTGTGAAAGATTAAATCGAAACCTCTCCGTAAACCTTAGATTAGTTTTTACTCAAAACCAAGTTCGACCTTAATTCTGTTGCACCAAAACTTAAAACTTAAACTTACACTTGAGGAGGTTTAACAGCTGCTTTTTGAGATGGATTGAGCAAAAATAATTGTGTTCATTGAAGAATGTTGAGATAATATGGCCAACATGTTTCTCAAAGGAGAAATCTGTTTCTCTGCAGAGCCATCATGAGCAGACTCACTAGGCTAACTAACTTTAACTTTAACTTCTTTTTAGCTGGATTACCAACAATGTAACATTTGGTAGCAAACAATGTAATATTTAAATTTTTAGCTTAAGGCAAACAGAGTAAGGTTTTGTTAAGGAATAAAGAGTAGCTGAAAATGTACAGTTTTTACCTTATTTACCTTTTATACTTACTAGGTTTTTACAGGACTCAAATTTATTATTGATTTATTTTAATTCACTAAAAATTTATTTAGTAAACTGAGATTAGTTTTTAATTGCGCAACAGAGCTCTGATTAATTTTAAATCTGGATTTACTCATTTTGAATTTAAGATTAAATTTAAGAACTAATCTTAGATTGATTTAATCTTTGTCGTTGCACCCCAGTCTCTGTCACACAAAGTTTTGAGAACCACAGTTTAATTGATGCACAGTACAGAAAATCTCCGAGTGGGACAGAACTTTTAAAACATGCTACAAGCCTCCCAAAGGGAGCTATTATTAATCATACTAAATCCTCTGCGTGCAATCCTGCTCTCGTGTTGATGTCAGGCCCACTGAACAGCAGCACTGCTCAAATCCCCATTAATATCTCTGCAGCAGTCTTTTGGTACACAGCCTGCCTCCTATTGGGCTGGAGGCCACAATGCTCAGTGTGTTTTCCTCCACAGCTCTGATCAGGATTATTGATAGAGACTCCCCTCTGCGCTGTAAGCTAGCGGAAAGCCCACAACAAAGTAGCCCGGTCAGGTTTAAGGCTCACCTCTCCCTCCAGGTCCACAACTGTGATCACAGCAGCATGGGAGAGGTAGGGTTACCTAATTAAAGGCTCAGACACACATGAATGGATGTGTGCAGGTGTTTTTAGTGGGGTTGTGTGTATTTGTGTGTGTGTATGTAGATCCTCTCACACACGGATAGCGGTGAGCGTCTTCTTCTGGGAGTGTTTGATGTGAGCCTTATCTGCATTTTAAAGGCCAGCAGGGGGAGGAGGGAAGGGCCGGTCATTACTCTGACTGACAGCGTTTATGTTTCCGTGGGAGCCGTTGAAGCAGACAGATTAGATAAGGTGAGTGATTGGCCAGGGGAGATTTACGGCCAAAGAGTGACAGTTAACATTCACCTTGTGGTTTTATGAATCAGGCTTACATTTGCAAGGCTGCATTTGAAGGACTGTGATCTGGCTGCTCCTCGGGGTGCTCTAAACCTCATTAAGGGTACGAGGACGTTCACCTTCACACAACACCTGGAAAGAGAGGAAGAAAACAAACACAGCAGCATTATTGTATGGTGCCAAGCATAAAACATCTGTCTTGTGTGTTTCATGGTCTGTGTGCCTTTTTTTTGGCATTTTGTTTACTTAATCCAGCATTTTCCCTGTCCTTGAGCATGTCCCAAGACTGAGAAGGAATGTTGAATCAGATGTTCTTCAGTATTTTCTTGTGTGTGTGCATTTTAATGCATTCCTGATCACTCATGGTAATTATTCTCTGCTGTGTGTATCATGTGGTCCCCAGGGCTTGAGTTGAGGGTGAAATATGACATGTCTTTTATTCACCGAATAATAACAACATGATTACTTGTACCCATGGACATCATATTGTGTTATTTCCCTTATCTCTCCTCTTTGTGTCATGCTGTTTATTATTTATTTATTCATCTTTGGGGTTTTGTTGTTGTGTTTTTGTTTCCTTTTTAGTCGTGTCTGGTAAGTTGAAATGTCACCCGTCACCTATTCACCGCCCTGACAGAGACAGGAAGCTGTCACAACCCCCCTCCATCCTCCTCCCATCACTTCTTCACCCTCCAATCAGAACTCATGTTTCTGTTGTCATGGGCAACAGTGACAAAAGGACATTAATGGGTAAAAATATGCTCAGCTTGGGCCTCCAAGGTAAAGCCGCATCATTTCATTCTATTATTTTCTCCTTTTATGCATTACCAAACACCCCCCTATGATTCATGGACAGATTATGTCTGTATTTCAAATGACAGGTTTCAGATTGCTTTACTGTATGTATAACACAGCTGCTGTATGCAAATAATACAATATTAGCAGATTTATGTTGTTTGAGGACACATCCAAAGTAAAAGTGTAAGCTGGCTACCCCTGGACCTCTACATTCAGGCTCTGTCACCTCACATAAATGGCCTATTAGACCAGCAAGACCTGGTGTCAGCATAGAGCTGCATGGATGACATTGGGCTTCGACACCACACTTAGTCTGAGATGGAATTTGTCATTAAGATGCATGGATACTGCAACCTGGTTGAGGCCTGCGCTATTGGAGGGTGTCAGCATGGACAGATGGCTCAAATTTATTCCCCATTTCCATGTAAATTTTAATGGTCCATGCCCTTGCCCATGCAAATGAGGGGGCATGGGAGTAACCCTTGTTTTTTCTGTTCATTACATCTATAATACGCCTGCATTTTGAATTTGATCAGCGTACTGTTTAATCTGCTGTGCACACACCATGCAGAGTTTTGAAAGAGGACGTGATCCGTTAGATATTGATGCTGGCACCGTAGCTGCAGTCAAATTTCTTTTGTATCTCATTCAAATAACCTAGACCACATGTAAATGTAATGCTACATGAAATAAAATAATATACTATGGCATGTTTGTCTATTCATTGGCTAACCATTCTCATGGCCGTCCTCCAGTGCCCCCGGCCTTTGTGGTCAGACCAAGGAACCAGGTGGTTGGGGTTGGCAGAACCGTCACCTTCCAGTGCGAGGCCACTGGAAACCCACAGCCAGCCATTTTCTGGCAGCGGGAAGGCAGTCAGGTAAACAAACAAAATGGCTCTTTATACATTCGGAGCACATGCTAGAATACTCATTCAGTACTTTGGAAAGAACTAAAAATACTGTTACCAGTAAAAGTCCCAGATTCAGAACCTTATCTAATCTCAAAGTACAAGTAAAATGGATTAGCATTAAATATAGTAGGTTGTATAACTTCTGTTGTATTGCACCAACAGGCATTAACAATTCATTTTTAAATCTGATTAAATCAAGGTTTTAACTTTTAGTCATGTTGCACCAAACTATAAAACTAGCTTAAAATGAAAAAAGATTCAATTTAAACCTCTCTTTAAATATTAGTTTAGTTTTTACTCTAAACCTAGATTAAGTTTAATTGTGTTGCACCAAAATCTGTTTCCTGGATTTTTCTTTTAAATGGCTGCCTTTTCGGGATGGATTGAGGAAAATTGTTAAGTTTGTCAAAGAAAATTAAGGAACAAACTAAACCCAATTCAGTTTTATGATGCATCTCTTCTTTCTGTCACTCCAGTTGAAACAATCTTTCAGTTGCTGCTGGGCAGTCTCTTTATTCCTTACTGTGCTGTTGTGTGTTTTTTAATCCTCTATCAGGCTATTTGGCCATATCGCTCCATTAATTCAGCCCATGAGTTTTTCTAAAAGGAGGAGAAATTACAGCTTTTCTGCCAAGCCATCACGAGAAGGCTAACTAGGCCAACTAACTTTTTAGCTGCCCTAAATCAATGTAATGCTATGTTAACTTTTTAGCTAGCTAGCTAGCAAACAGTGCTGTGTTTTTTTAAGCTAGTGAGAAAACAATATAACATTTTGTTGTACAAGAATACAGAGCAGCTGAAAGTTAATAGCCTTGCTTGCCAAATAGCTGTTAATAAAAGTCTGACTGTCTGTGATCTGTTTTCATCCCCCACAGAACCTGCTCTTCTCCTACCAGCCTCCTCAACCCTCTAGCCGATTTTCTGTCTCTCAGACTGGGGACTTGACCATCACTGATGCTGAACGCTCAGACATGGGGTACTACAGCTGCCAGGCCCTCAACATCGCTGGCAGCGTCATCACCAAGGCTCTGCTCGAGGTCACCGACGGTAAGCAACCTTCCTTTAAACACACTTTCTGCACATTTCGAAGCCTCAAAGGGAATTAGAGGAACACTGTAAGAAAACTTTGAGCGGATAAATGTTGGTGTTTCAGATAATCTTTGGCTCATAATGATAATGCCGTTCATCTGAAATGCTGCGGTAGTGCTGTAGAGCGTATTAATATCTAAATTGAGGTTTGTGTGGTTTGGTCTGGCCTGTTCAATGTGTTCCTGTCAGAGGTAGAGACTCTCTGGTGCCTGTGCACCCAGACCGTGGCTCAGTATTTGGCCTTGCTGGCTTCACACTGGCTAATGTCTCCTTTGGTATTCCATGGCTGGCTTGCTGCTGTCTACCGTTGGAAGACTGTGGCTGTGTGGTGAGGTCTGGATCGGGTCCTCTAATCACTCCACTAGCCAATCCCTGTCAGCCTGCCTGGTGAACTAACCTTGGCTTAATTTCCACCATTTCCCACAGAGATCTGGCCAGCTATTATTTTGCTCACGACACACCTAGACTCATCCCTTCATTTACCAAATGTCCTTCTTCATTTCAGGCCTACAATGGTATGCTCCGTATCTCTTCTCTCCCCTTCTCTCTCTCATTCTGTCATGCTCTCTGGATAATAATAACAGTTATTAAAGTGAGCAGGCTGCTCTGAGGCTACCACTTCTCCGCAGGCAGATCTGGTAATTACAGGTCATGCTGACAATGTTTTAGTAATTGCACCATCCCCGGCACAAAGGCAAATACAAAGCAGCCCAGAGATTACACCGCAGCGTGGTTCTGAGGATCTATGCACACATACATACATCATTATGTGTTGCCTTTACACTATGTAGGGTATTAATTTGATTGCTCCTCACTGAACGTAAGTTGCTAGTAAATCAGGGGGGCTGACAGCAATGGTCATCAATAGTGCTGCAAATGATAGTAATAATCAGAGGGAGGGAGACGACCTATAGCAGGAACATGATGGATCACACACAGAACAGACAAAATAAAAATGAAAAAAATATTGGATGCATGTAATTAAAGTCTCTCTTACGTGTTCTCCCTTTGCCTCTTTCATTACAGCCTTTCTCTGTCACTCGAATACACACTTTCTCCCTTTGTCTTTGTTGTTTGTGCCTACTGGTTGAACACCCCGGGTTCACAGGCTGTGAGGCAGGGAGGCGGAGTTGAAACGTCCTCATGCTAATAGCATTGTCTGTTCTGGCTAGATGGTTTTTTTTGTACGCATTTTCTACCGTTGTTTTGTGTTTTTAACGGCTGGGGGGAAGGGCTTCTGGGATTGTTGGCTGCAGGCGTTCATACGGGGTAGTGCCAGGCGTCTGGTGGTGCTGCAGCGAGAAGCCTGAAGTATCTGAGGCTGTTTCATTTTAATTACGGCTGCTTTTATTTGGCTAAGTTCGACTCCTGCTGCTGAATGATTAGAAAATTGTTTCCAGTTCCTGAAATTGGATTGAATTCCTCTCCCACTACCCTTGCAGTTTTCACATTGCTACATGCTGTTTGTCACATGCTCTCCGCCTTTTGTGTGTGGATATAATTGACTGAATTTGCTGAACACCTTCACAGTTTTTCTCTCTCCGCCACCTCTCCTCATAATTGCTCGTTCTCCTCTTTTCACAGTTGTGTCAGACCGCCCGCCGCCAGTTATCCGTCAGGGCCCGACCAATCAGACGGTAGCTGTGGACGGCACGGTAGCCCTCAACTGTGTGGCATCAGGAAACCCTGCCCCGACCATTCTGTGGAGGAAGGATGGAGTGTTGGTGTCCACACATGACTCCAGAGTCAAACAGCTTGACACAGGAGCATTGCAGATACGCTATGCAAAGGTAAGACACCTGGACACATGTACAAACACACTCAGATCCCTTTCTAACATCAAGCAAACCTACTCTTCTGTGGCATTTGGAGTTTTTAATTTAGCTATTCTCACCATTCTCATTTATGGTATATTGAAAAATAGTTAATTATGTTTTTAATCAAGATTTTCTATTAGGCTGTCTTTAATGTCTAAATCCATTAAAATAAACTTCAAAGTTGTCCATATCACATCCATAATGTGGTGGGCAAACCCCTGCTGGTTGGTAAATAAAGCATGTGTTCCCTGCCAGCAGCCAGCCCTCAGTGGGCTGTCAGTTAGTTGTCGCGAGTTTGAAATGAAGCCTGTGAAGTCGAACAGTCTGTAGTTCCTGACTGTCAGTCAGCAAGCACAGTGGGTTCTGTGTGTAATTCTGTGTGTGAGCGTACATGTGTGCGCGTGATGCTGAACACACTCTTAGGGACAGACAAGCAGGGGGTGCTGACGTTTCTTCCAGATGGAGGCGTCACGGGGTCAGAGTTCGCGTCAGTTTGCGGTGTTCTGATGAATGCTGGCATGTCTTGTGATGACGAGATTGCAGTGTGATTGGACCGCCGGTGCGAAGCAGGCGGGAGGCGATGTGTCTGAACCCCTCTCCTGCTGCAGCCGAGCAAACTCTGCAGGCACTTTACATTAATGAATGTGTCATTTCTCCCTGACATTTTAATGAAGATGTTTTTGATGCGTGAGGTAATTTATTAATGTGCTCCCGTGACTGTTGTTGTTGTTATTGAGTTTTAATACATTTTCTTTACCTACCAGGCAAATAAATACCTTCAGGGTCATGTTCACACTCAGTTATTCAAAGAATTTATCTCGTTCTGTTTTTCTCTCTTCATTTCACTTACACACCAGCAGCACAGTAGCCCAGAGCGTACTATGCATCACCAAAAACCCATAACATAATTATTTGTCTTTCTCCACACTCTTTGAAGGTAGTTGACAAAGCAGACATCTGTAGAAAAGCAGTCTTGTGAAAATATGCCACATACCTTTGCCAACAGGGTTATGTTTCATGTTTTGTTTATTAGGCTGTTAGCTCGCAGAATATTTCAAAAATATGTCCACCGATTTCAATTAAATTTGGCAGAAATGTAGGCCAAGAGCCAAGAAACAAATGACTTTTTTAAAAGTCTGGATCCAAAATCCAGCTGTTGATCCAAGATTTTTATGAGAGAAAGCTCTATTTTCTCATGAATTCCTGGACATTCAATGAAAAAAATCTGGCACATATACCACATGATGGTCTCTCTCTACTAACCAGTAGGTCCTGAACCCCACTAGGGATCAATAAAGCCTTCGGGGGGTCGCAAGCCCCTCTTGATTTT
>JAJHUR010089589.1:47505-64115 GCA_027495735.1 Lutjanus campechanus
TTTTTTTTGTGATGAAAACTACATAAAAATGTTCTTTTTAAAGTTTAGTTTAAAAAAATCTCACAGGATAGGGGCACAGTGAAGACCTGAACACAAGCTTTCACTCTCTGCTAAACAGCCTCATCCTGCATTAGAAAAGTACACAATTAAAACAACCAAAGAGCCAATAGAACAATGGTCCCCGACAAACGTCGGGGAGAAGATAAACACTGAATTTGTCAAAAAAAACAAGCCCATTAATTATGTATGATTGTTAAAAAAAATACACAATACAAACAGAGAATTGTATGAAAAGTTCCTAAAAATTTCATTCAAATTGCTCATTTTATGAAAATGTCCCACAGTCACTTTATCAGTTGTTCTGTTATGTTATTGTTATGTATCGAATATGAAATGAAATATCCATAAAATATGTCCCTTAGTCTGGTGTCGGTTACTCAATTATATCAAAAGGGTCCTTTAAGAAAAAAGGTTGGGAAGCACTGCCATACTGTGTGTATTTTGATTCAGATTCAGATCTAATGCAGATGTTTTCATTATTAAAATAACAAACCACATTTGTGTAGATCCTGAACTAAAATGTAACTAACCCACAAATTATCACACTGTCGTTCACCATTTCATAATGCACTCTAAAATTTCAGTGAGCCTCACTTTTTTCAAGAAAAGATTCGATCATATACCTTCCGTAGAGTTTGCCACCACATCTGTTAGACAGAGCATTCACTTCCATGTTTTGTACTCAGGGGGGATGGTAGTGAGAGAAAAAGGTCTCCAATTAGTCTATGATCCTGTGAAAATCTTTTCCATTTGACTAGGAATGGCCTGCCACTTGGCCTTTCCAGCTGCTTTCCCCCAGTTTCTGCTATGAAAGAGATGATATTGAGATTATCAGGCAATGACAGCTGCCTGCTACAGACTCCACCAGAATGTCAATAAGCAGAGCAGCAATGGTGGGGGAGAGATAGCAAAAGGCAGAAAGAGGGAAAGACACAACTACTGGTTCAGGAGACTGTGGGCACTCATTTAAATAATTTCCTTTTAACCAAATATCCTCCTGTCTCCTCCTCCTTCAGCTTGGAGACACTGGCACCTACACCTGCATCGCCTCCACACCCAGTGGAGAGGCTTCATGGAAAGCCTACTTAGAGGTTCACGGTAAGTCTAGCTCTCTATGTTTTGTCCTGAAAAGGGGAGTTCCCCAAAGATCTATTCTGGGGCCTCTTTGTTTTCTGTTAGATATTTGTGTCGAAATGAAACACTAAATGTTCAGTTTTAACATGAAATATCTTGTCTTTGTACTATATTCAATTGAATATAGGTTTAAAATGATTTGCACATCATTGTGTTCAGTTTTTATTTAGGTTTTTCACAGCATCCCAACTTTTTGGGAATCAGGGTTCCTTCCCTCTTTATTAACACCCTTTACCTTGCTGGTACTGAGTTTGTTGATACCTGCAAATATCTGGTCATTCGGTTGAACAAATACCATAATTTCATGCATCACATTAAAACTCTCACTAAGAAACTCAAGTTCATACTGGGTTTTTATATAGATCAAAGTAATATTTCTCTTTATCCTTGTGTAAATGTCTAGTCACAGGCCTGTTCCTATCTTATTATGGTCCTTGATCTTGGAATGACCTGCAGGCTAGACTCAATCTACCCGCCCTCGTCTCTCCAACTGATTTTAATCAAAAGCTATCTAAAGTTTTTCTTACAAAATGTTCTTGCCACAATTTCTAATTTATTTTGGCATACACACTTTGTGTTCATTTAACCTCTTATGTTGTTGCGTGGGCATTAGTCTTTGATTCTGTTCTACTTGTAATGTCATGTTTTGTATTTTTCTTGTATGTATGTAATCAACATGCACTCTTGTGTATAACTTTGCTGCCTTTTTGACCAGGCCACCATTGAAAAAGAGATTTTATCTTCACTTTTTTAAGCTGGTTAAATAAATGCTCTGTCTTCTACTTTATAAAAGTAATGCTGGACATCTTTTGAATGCCTTTGCTTGGAAATAGCAATAAACTACATTTTTCTTCCCCATTTCTTTCCGTCTGTCTGTTCTACATTAAGAGTTTGGAGTTCCAGTCCAGCCAAACAGACCTACTGACCCAAACCTGATCCCCAGTGCCCCGTCCAAACCTGAGGTCACCGATGTTACCCGCACCTCTGTCACCCTTTCCTGGAAACCTAATCTTAATGCTGGAGCCACACCCACCTCCTACATAATAGAGGCCTTCAGGTAAAACGAATTAGCTTACCGATCAATAAACAAAATAATTGCATTGCCTTAATAAAACCTCTAAAAACCTTGATTCTCTCTGTTGTGTGTCCACAGTCATGCATCAGGGAGCAGCTGGCAGACCCTGGCAGAGCATGTGAAAACTGAGTCATTTGTACTGAAGGGCTTGAAGCCCAGCGCAGTCTACCTCTTCTTAGTACGGGCAGCCAATGCTTATGGGCTGAGTGATCCCAGTCCTATCACTGATGCTGTGAAAACACAAGGTGAGAACTATCTTCGTATGGATAGGAATTTAATATATAGTACAGCAGCGTTTTGGTTTTTCTGTGGTTTAAAGGCATAGTTTGGATTATTTGATGTGGGGGTTGTATGAGGTACTTATCCATAGTCAGTTTACTACTTACAGGAGATGGTGATCAGTACCCCCCAGTTTGGAGAAGCAGAGAGGGGCACCAACATGGAAGCTAAGCAATGAACTGCTGTAGACAGGGTCAGCGGCAAAGAGTATTTAAGCCAATTATTTAAAAAATGCCAACTAAAAAAATCAATATCAGTTTAGAGTAGGCTATATTTTGAATACTTTCACTGCTTTTCTTTTCCATCAGATAGCTTTCTCTGACAGGAAACCACTGTTATATAAGCCAAATATTTCTCTGTCCAAACCAGCCAAACTACATGGACAAAATCAGTGATTTTACCTGGCAGAACACAGGAGTTGTTGGTCTACCACTGCCTAAACTGATCGTTTGTTGGTGTTATTGTGTGACTTTGGTGTTTTAAAATTATATCTCATATTTGCCAAAGTCACACAATAACACAAATAAACTAATAGAGCCAGCAAGCAGTAGACCATCAACTCCCATAATCTGCAAGGTAAAATAACTGATCTCGCCTATGGACTTGATGTGATATTTGGTTTATATAATGGCAGTTTCCTGTCAGAAAAGGCTGTCTGACAGGAAAGTAAAGTAGTGAAAATAGTCTAAATATGGCATACACTTAAACTGATACTGATTTTTTCAAATGGGCCTTATTTTTTAGGTTGCAAAAATACATTTTTGCTGCTGTCCACAGCAGTGTATTACTTAAATTCCAACAACAGTACTCCTGCTCCTTCTCCAGAATGGGAGTGTGCCAACTGACATCTACTGCATTTAATCAATAAGTGCCTCATATAACCCCACATCAAATAATCCAGACTATCCGTTTACGACAAGATCATTAATTTCTGATGTCTCCATACAGATGTCCCTCCCACCAGTCAAGGTGTGGACCATCGTCAGATCCAAAGGGAGTTGGGAGAAGTGGTCATCCACCTGCACAACCCCACAATTCTCTCCTCCTCATCTGTCAGGGTCCAGTGGACAGTGAGTATCATTCTCTCTATAAATGCAATTTTGTTACTTGTTTTTCTTAAGACAGCTGCAGCCAGCTACAGCTCACCATATGGATCACTGGTGCAGCTGGTCACCAGAGCTCCAAGGTTAGTTTAGTGATATGCCTTCGGTCAATTTGTCAGGCCACTCAGCCGAGCTAATGCGCTAACGTCCTCGCACCCTACAGAGGAAGGACATTGCAGAGAGCAGCCTGGAACACAGTCCAAGTGTTCTTAGTGTCCATCTGGCATGAGCCTGAACTGGTTGACTGGCCAGAGACCAAAAACCTGCAGCTTTGCCCACAGTGGACCCTCAACCACCCCAAAAGCCAGACTACAGATCCCAGCTTTCTGCCGGCCAGTGTAGCAACGTATAGCAGTGTGTGGCGTGCCAGTCTGTGCCCTCTCAGATTGAAAACACTTGACGGCTGTTAAAATAATACAAGTGAGAAGGAAGAGGCGGCCAACTCATGCTCTTAAGTGGAAATGGCTTACAGATGTTAAAGCGGATAGGTGGGAGAGGAAGAAGAAGTAGAATTCAGAGCTTATGATGGTATTTCTTTGCTTTGACACGCTAAATATGAAGTACAAACATTCACCCACAACTGATCTGGTCAGTTTTCTTTTGTCTGATTAATTATTTACATAAGGTAGAGGCGGGAACATTACAGACACAAAAGGTGATGCAAGTCAAAACAAGGCATTTCCCTTGTTTTCTTCCCTGTAACACCAATATGATGAACTAAAGCAGTGGAGCTGCAACTGAATGATTCGATTAATCATTTAGTTGATCGAGAAAAGATTAATTGCCAGCCACTTTGACAACCAGTTGATCAGTTCAGTCATATTTCACGCAAAAATTTCAAACATTTGCTGGTTCCAGCTTCTTAAATGTAAGGATATGTTGCTGTTCTTTGTCACTTATGACAGTAAAGGAAAGGTATTTGGGTTTCTGACTCTTGGTTAATCCAAAGATGCCAAACTGATCCGGTTAATGTATCTTTTAAAAGAATATGAGGCAATAAAACTATACATTATGGCTGTCCATGTTACATTGTAGATATTAGCCAGTGGGGTGGCTCACTGAGGGGTAAGAACAGTCCCTGTTTTGCCTTCTGACATAAGGCCACCCCTGCATTCCCAGGTATTATGAAGTGCCACAGTGAGTGATGAATGGGACTGAGGAAACGTGAAAAGGATACTGACATGTCAAGACTGATTTAAAACATTACTGCCCAGTTACCCTGTCTCCTTGGAATGTTCCAGAAAAACACATGACATGAGGGAGACTGACATTACAGTCAAGCGCCACGGTTTCCTTGTTTTGTGGGGTTAAATCTATTCCCAATGTGCTGTTCCTCGGGTTCCTTTGTGTTGTGGTAAATGGTTGCACAGTTTTCAGGCTAATGAAGACCACCTGAGCCGGCAGCTTATTTTACAGGGGAGGGATAAAGAAATCACTAAAATCTTTACAAGCCAGTGCTGCCTGCCTTCCACAGGGACTCGTAGGGATATTAGCATACTGGTTAGCGGTTATTCTTTTCTTCTGCATCACAAAACAACATTAATTATGCCAAGATTAAACTAACAGACAAATCCTTTCAAATTACATTTACTCTCTTTATTTAGCTACGTCAGAAGCTATTATATTCTCAACTTCTCTGTCTAAAGATCCACTTTTCCTCGTCCTCCTTGACTTCAGCAGCCAGTCAGCACACTGGAGAGCAGGACAGGATGAGGCAGGCTGTTCTGGGAGTCTGGGCCCTATTTAACCAGCTCCAGACTTAGAGGAACCTCTGGCCAATGACCTCATACTGTGGTTTTTGCACAAATCGCTGCTGCTCCAAATGGCGCATAGACAGACAGTCAAAAAGAGATGTAGATGTGGATGGATAAACAGATTTCGTGATGTGATGAGTTAGCACCCCATTCCATACAGTGCCTGGTGCATGAGTCGCACGAATCCATCGCAGTCCAATGTATGATTTTCCACTGTGAGTTGTGAAGCAGCTAATCAAGTCAAGCTGACACCATCTTTGTGGCGCTCACTAGGTGGAGCAGCAGTCGCAGTACATCCAAGGCTACAAGGTGATGTACAGGCCTTCACCGGAGGGGCTGCAGAGGAGCGAGTGGGCCGTGTTCGAGGTGCGGACCCCCGGCGAGGACAGCGCTGTTGTGCCACAGCTTCGGAAGGGAGTCACATATGAATTCAAAGTCCGTCCCTTCTTCAATGAATTCCAGGGAACAGACAGTGATGTCAAAATTGGCAAGACACTGGAGGAAGGTGGGGGATGTGAACGTGTGTGACGAGTGGGTGCAAGGTTGCTTTAGTGCTTGCATGTGTGCACGCATGTTTTCATGTTTACACAATTTTATATGCACAGCTTGCATGTGTGAGAGCGTACAACAGCTGTTCACAGCAGGCAGGGAGGGCAGGATTATGTTATGTTCGAATGTGGTGTATTCAAGCATGCAACGGTGAATGTTCAGCCCTTTTAAAAGGCCCTATGGAAACCCATATACACCACTCCAGTGCAAGTGTTAGACTAATTTCTCATAGGGTGTGGTTGTGGCAGTCTCGTGAGGTTTGGTTGAAACCCAACTGCAAATTTGAATCTGTAGCGAACACTGTAGAAAAATGTGAGAGCAAAGTGTGTGTGTGTCTGTGTGTTGCATGTGTGGGAGTGTTTTGATCTTTTTCTGCAGGATTCTCTCTTTGTTCCCAATTTTGTTGATAATTGTTTTCATAGCTCCAAACATCATGTTTGTTCTCCCATAACCAGAAAAATGCCCCCCCCCCCCCTTTTTTTTTTTTTAAAACATTCAGACAAACGGCGATTATGTCTTTTATGTTGCATTCATAATTATTTCAGTTTAATTACCGCCGGACCACAGGTTGGCATTCACTCACCACCATCATAACACTCTCTGTCTGTTTTCAGTAAACAGTTATTTACGCACAAAAGCACTTGTATTAAACAAACTCAGTTTTCAGATAAAAGCATGGTAATTTTGATTATTAGTCCTTTGTTCTCACCTCAGCTCCAGTCTCATACTGAGATAAAGGACAAATTCTGACAACTAAACGGGATGAGAGGAGACAGCGAGAGACTGCATGCAGTTATGAAAAGAAAAAAAAATCTGTCTCACATATGAAGGTGTGCTTTTTTATCTTTTGTCTACTCCCCTCAGCCCCCAGCGCCCCGCCTCGTGAGGTTACAGTGACGGAGAGTGGGGACAATGGGACCGCCATCCTGGTCTCCTGGCAACCCCCTCCAGAAGAGGAGCAGAATGGGGTGGTCCAGGAGTACAAGGTAACAAAAAAAAAAAAAAACAGCCAGCAGCTACCTCAGGTCTGAGCAAGTGGGACACGTATTGTAGAGACACACAAAGGAGACACAAACAGGGATGCAGACAGAGCAGATAACAGAGACAGACAATGCACAGACATGGAAATGTAATGAATTCCTGGTTGTGGCACACCTTTGTACCCTCCTCAGTGTGATGACAGAGACAGGAGAGGAGTCACAAAAAGGGGGAGCTGGTGGGAACTGTTGTGAAACAGTGCCATCTGGTGGAGAAGGTAGAATCTCACATCCTGTGGCAGAAAGTGAATGAACAGTAGTGAGGGGCAGTTTCTGTAGTAATTATTAATAGGGCTTTTTCTCTCTAATAGTAGTTACAGTTGGTTTTAACTGGTTATTACAGATTATTGTGTGTTTAGTGGAGACTTTTAGACATTTTTCATGATGACTATTATTGATGAGTGCTTAGAAAATGACAACATTGACAACATTAAACAAGCACAGCACATCCTAGCCAGGGTCAAATAAATAACTTAAATAAATTAAGTACAGAGTAGCTTTACAAAAGTGACTATACAAAAAGTGTATGCAGACTGTAAAAAAAAAGGAATACAAAGCAATAAGCTTTAACTGGATACAACACATTAGTCCTTAGGCCAAAAAACAAAAAAAACAAAAAACCTTTCAAGTGCAGGAGCCCATATCTTGTGGAACAGACCTCTAGCTTCATTATAAAATCTCAGTCTCTCCAGAAGCTGCAAGTGTTTGTCATCTCTCTCATACACAAATCATACATGTCTGATTTCCATTCTCACAAGATCAACTTTTTTGCAATCGCCAAAAAAGAGACAACAAAAGAGCTTTTTTTTCCTTCAGTTAAAATAATTTTTAAAGGCTGGCTTATTTTCATTGTCGATTAATCTGTCAGTTATTTTCTCAATTAATTGATTAAGTTGTTTTTTTAATATAATATATCAGAAAACAGTGAAAAATGTGAAAAGTGTTTCCCAAAGCCCAAACTAACTAAACTCAATTGGCTTGTTTTGTTCACAACCCAAAGATATTCAGTTTATCATCATCATAGAGGAGTAAAGATTTTGTTTTTTTAAATTACTCAAAGCGATTAATAGATTATCAAAATAGTTGTGAATTAGGGCTGTGCATTATATCTATCATATTGATATCATGATCATGAGACTAAATATCATCTTTTAGAGAAAATGTGTACATCAACATCTATATCAGCTGTCATGGAATAGATGTAAAATATCAAGATATTCTTATTGATTTGAAGAGTACAAACAACATAAAACTCAACTATCCTGCAGGTGTGTCTGTGTACAGGCAAGTAATAGTGTGGAGTGGAGTGGAGGACAACAAGCTATAAAAATGACAAAGGACATAACCATGAAGACACAGACCTCCATTATAATTCCAGTCATTTCTTTGGTCTGAGACTGTGCTAATGCATCCATCAGCCTATAGCACCTCTCTCTGCGTCCCCTTTCCCTCCTCCTTACCTGATAATGTATGCTCTTTTTGTAATGGCCCCACTTTGGACAGCACTGTCCTCTCATACATTATGCTGTGGAAGTTGTCCTGTATTTTAATTGGAAAGCCGTTTTGTGTCACAGGGAATATAGGTTAGTGGCGGAAGGGGAGATGAGGCAGAGCCGGTAAAAAGTTAAGCCACTGTTAATTTTCCAGGTAAATGTTTTCTGGTGATAGGCTTTAGAGTAATTTCATGGTTTTTAAGTCCAGCTCGAGAGCGTTCCCTGCTCATTACCAAGCTCGGTCCCTAGCGGCTCTCACCGCAATTTTTAAGATACACAGAAAAATTTCAGGGCTTTGTAGTTTCATCACAGGAGTGCAAACACACACACAAGCACACACGTGTATTGGAGGTGCGTATGTTAACCTGGTTAACTGGTGGGAGGAGGTGGGGGGTAAAGAAAGCAGGACGTGGAGCTCTGCAGGCCTCGTGCTGGGGTGAATGTGTACGTCTCTTTGTGACCCTGGTTTGAGTCCTTCCTGGGAGTGACAGCACTTAGCTTCTGCTCAAATTGGGTTAGGGGGGTGATTACTGATCCCCATTTGTTTTTCATAGGCTTAAGGCTGCTCTGAGACATGTTATGGCTACCTCAGCTCATACTGACCCTGTGCTGAGCACATAAAACATAAAGCCACGCTGTAAAATGTTTTCCTACCTCAGAGATGTAACACAATACCCACGGTGCGCCAAAATGTCTCAATAGCAGCACCAACCAATTACGAGGACACAGATTGGTGGCAGCTACCACGCTGAATGTTGTCAGGAAACCCTCGTAACATTGCCTCCTTCTCCACTTTTTCTTTGTCTCTGTTATGGCAGATTTGGTGCTTGGGGAACGAGAGCAGGTACCACATCAACCGCACAGTTGACGGCGCAACCTTATCCGTGCTGATTCCCAGCCTGGCCCCGGGGATCCGCTACAGCGTGGAGGTAGCAGCCAGCACCGGAGCGGGTCCTGGAGTCAAGAGTGATATCACCTTCTTCCAGCTCGGTGGGTAGAAACAACCTTTATTTGTCTCTCACGCAGGAGGTCATATAATTACTTTGTTTTTCCTCCAGTGGACACATTTTACTGCGTTTCAATGTGTTTGTCCTCTGGCGATCATCACACTCACAATGGAAGTCTGACAAATAATTATGGCATTAATCCAGTCATCTCAAATTAAGAGCTTTTCAGTAGTATGACTTTCTGCCAAGTAAACAGATGATTATGTAACTCCTTTCTTTTTAGAAAAGGACATGTTCAAGCATCTGCCTGCTTTCCCTTTCATTATCGACAGTGATGAGTAAAAACTGTAATCGACGCGATTACTGTTATACAAACATCATCACACACCACGGAAGAGTGTGATGAGTTAGAATGACAGGGAACTTTTAAAGCTTTTGTGCTCTCAAGCTGGCAGTGTGAGCAACATAAACACATTAAAGGGATAGGTCAAATTATTTAACATGGGGTTGTATGAAGTATTTATTGATAGTCGGTGTATTACCTACAGAGGATGGCGGTTGGCATGGCCCCAGTTAGGAGAAGCAGAGAGGGGCACCAGCACAGAAACTACACAAAGTACTGCTGTGGACATAGTCTGCAACAAAAGGTATTTTAGCCAAAAAGGCCCACCTAAAAAAATAAATATCAGTTTGGTGAATCCTGAACTATCCTCTTAAATCAATGGCACAAACATACTAAGTAGTAGACCAGCATCTCCTGTGTTCTGTGAGGTAAACTTACTGAATTCACTCAGGGAGTTTGGTTCATTTGGATTGAGTGATATTTTACTTACATAACAGCGGTATCCCGTTGGAAAAAGTGGTCTGATGGCAAAGCAACACAGAGAAAATATCAATATATAATTATAGCGTACGCTTAAACTTATATTGATTTATTTTCAGATGGGCCTTTTTTAAAAGGTTAAGTGTACAACATTTAGGAGGATATATGGGCAAAAATGGAATATGATATTCATAGAAATGTTTTCATTAGTCTTTAATCACCTGATCATAAGAACTATTGTGTTTTTGTTACCTGAGAATGAGCTGTTTTTCCCCCAGATAGACCTTGGGTCTTTTTCTGCCAAGTTGCACCACCATTTTTCTACAGTAGTGCAGAACAGAGTTTCATGGCTCATATATGCTTGGCAAGAGAGTTCATGGAAATCGGCAATTTTAACTGCTAGATGCCACTAATTGCTACACACTGGTTCTTTAAATGGCTAAGTCACATTTTGTTGCCGACCCTGTCCACAGCTGTACATTGCTTAGCTTTATTGCTGGTGCTCCTCTCTGCTTCCCTGGGGTGGGTGCTAACCGCCATCTACTGTAGGTAGGTTAGTACACTGACTATGAACAAGACCCTCATACAACCCCCACATCAAATAATTCCCTATCCCTTTAAATTGCTGCTTTGTGGCAGGGCTGGCTACCCCACCCTGCTCTGCTCTCCAGTCAAGGATGCAATGTTCTCTGCCTCTGCTTGGCTTCAAACAACAAAGGCAATAATGAATCGTGCTCTCTGGGCTCAGACATGACATGCTATTAATGCTAAGAATCACAGCGCAGACTACACTGAGGCTAGTTGTTATAATTTATTTCTTCTTTTTGTGTCCTTTTAGTCTAGACGGACAGATATTTTGAGATGTTTTGTCACTTTATATTCCCCTACGCTCTGAGCTGGCCTACTCAGGAGAGGGATGGAAAACATGAAGAATAGCAGGATGAGACTGAGATAGAGACAGAGAGAACTCCATCTGGTTTTAAATGTGTGATTGAGTGGGCTGGGATGGGCATGAAGAAGCACTGGCTGTGACTGATACAATTTCTCTCCCTTGAAGAGTTCCTGTGGTGATTGTTGCCATGTTCCAACACTGGAGTGGAACAATGTGCCTTGGGGACCAGCGCTTCACCCAAATGCATTTGTCACACTCTGAGCTTGTATGCGTCATCACAGCCTGGATACCTGTACGCTCCCTTGCGGGCTGCTTAGTCACATCGGCATGGCTCCGTTCACTCGGCCAGACAGAGCCACAAATCGAGAAGACAGCCAGTGGAATGAAGACGTGGACTGAGTGACTGAGACAAAGACAGACAGAAGGATATGGAGGGGTAAAGGCAGGGAGCTGGCTGCGCAGGGGAAGTGTTTTCGCCTCTGGCCCAGAAAGTTGGTAGAGACGGGTGGCTGCGGCATGAAAGACTTGAGAAAAAGAGATGAAGACAAAGTAACACAAACATGAAGAAATTTCAGAATGGCACGGGGGCGGGGCGACCCAGAGAAGTCTTTCATGTATCACGCATGAGGGAGAAGCACAGAGAGAATAGACAGATGAGAAAAGCAGACCGAGAGAAGGTTGTTGTGAACCGCCGCAGTACAGACGGAGCCTTTACAGTGCATTTCACATTAGAAACAGCTTCAAGGCATTCACACCTCAGCTTCTCACAGATGTGCCTCAGTTTGCTAATTACTGTGGTGTCTGTGTTTTAGCGATGATCTCATCGGACTTATTTAGATTATGAAACCACCATGGCTCGGTGTAAATGATGCCTCTCTGTGTTTTCCTATCCGGTTCCATCAGGCGTGTGTGGCGCACACAGGCTGTGTTTGAATGTCTTTCGTCTGCTCACCTGCCATTGTTGACTGGGATTTGCGATGAAAGCCTTTTGAATAATAGAGAGAAACGACTCCATTTCCACAACTCAGCCTCATACACACCCGCTGAGATGAAGAATCTTTTTCTGCGTCTGGAGAAAGAGAAATGTTCACATTTATGTACCGTACTGACTCCATTTATTTCTAAATATATTTTCACTATTTCAGGCTTTTCCACCTGGTATGAGTTTTAGGTTTTTAATAATGTTTCTTATCCTCTCCTCGCCCCCGCTGTCAGTCCTTCGTTTCAGGTGTGCTATCCAAATTTGCACCACCAAAATGTACCCATCCAGATCTAATCCTGCTCCATCAAACCGCCGTTACATAAGCCAGATAACGCTCTCTCCAAACCAACAAAACTCCATGAGTGAAAATAGTCATTTCATCTTGCAGAACACAGGAGTTGCTGGTCTTAGTTTGTTTGTGCTATGAAGTGACTTCAATGAACCAAAACTTTCCTTTTAAAATAATAACACAAACACACTTGCAGATTGGGGGAGCGGTAGACCAGCAACTCCTGTGCTCTGCAAGGTGAAATTATTGATTTCACCCATGGAGTTCAGTTGTTTTGGAGAAAGTGATATTTGGCTCATATGACAGCGGTTTTCCCATCAGAAAAGGCTCTCTGATGGCAAGATAAAGCAGCGAAAATATACTAAATTTAGCCAAATGTCAGTTTCTTCAAACCAATCAAACTCAATGGGTGAAATCAGTCATTTTACCTTGCAGAACACAGGAGTTGTGGTCTACTGCTGCTTCAATCGGTTAGTTAATTTGTGTTATTATGTGAATCCAAACTATGCTCCAAGCAGCAACCAACCAGGCTTATACAACAGTGGTTTCCCATCAGAAAAAGCTGTCGGTCAGCAAGGTAAAGTCATGAAAATATTCTAAATTTAGTGTAAACTTAAACTGTCTCCTCCAATCCTCAGATGCATCTGGGCGGATGACAGAGACTGTGAGCTCGGAGAACCCCCTGTCCCAGCAGATCTCAGATGTGGTCAAGCAGCCGGCCTTTATAGCAGGCATCGGTGCTGCTTGTTGGATTATCCTCATGGTGTTCAGCATCTGGCTGTACAGACACCGAAAGAAAAGGAACGGCCTCTCAAGCAGCTATGCGGGCATACGCAAAGGTCAGTACACAACTTCAACAGAACACCTTAACACTACCAGGAATATCCATGTGAATTTCTGATGTGCAGCAGTGGTTTGTAGTTAGAGGTGTGTTTCTCGCTTACAAAATTTGGTGAGAAAATGCAGCGCATTATTTATTTCTGTTTGAAGCCGGTCCCCTCCATCTTCTTCATCCCAAACGCTGCCATCCCACCCCACATCCTGCCTGTCACTCACAGAAAGCTGCCTTTGTAGAGCGCTCTAGGTGCAGTCTAACTGAAAGTACTCTCCAGTAGAGTACTTTAAGATGTGATGTGAGCTCCCGCTGAGAGTGCTGCATGAAGACATCTTTTATTTCTTTTTCATACTTCTGTCACGCTGATTCGGCAAGGGTGTGTGAAGAGTGTTTTTCAGTAAAGTACATTTTGAGGTCCAACAACTCCCCCTTTTTTAGCAACTCCCTCCTGACTGTGCTGGGAAAGAAAATGTCTCGCCATAATCCCTCTTTACCAAGGACATGCTGACATTTTCACATGCTTGAAGTACCCTTGCTGTCTGTTTAGAGAGGGCCGTTTAGATATGGAGGAGTTGAGCATTGAGCAATCCTGGTAATAGCATCGACTTACCATATGTTTTAAAAAATCCCTGCTCATATGCATTTGAGCTGCAGCCTTAGTGCTCAATTCAGGGTTATTGCTCAGATCTGCTTTCTTTTGTCTGACTGTTTATCTTTTAAATGTGGCCAGTATCAGATTACAGTATGGATAGTCATGGTCCTGGGTGTGGACTTGGAGCCTGGAGAGGTGGGATCATGATGTGAATGCCTTCACAGAAACGGATTTCATCCAAAATTGTAGGAAGTCAGTCAGTGACTACATTTGTCAGCAGCTCTCTACAAGAGTCTTGCAGCAAGACACGTCAGGCAAAGAGTGATATGAAAGTTGCGTGAATCCCGATATGACTGACACCGAAGCACCTTACACCTTTTGCCCCACATAAAAAAATGTGACGAAAATCAAGAGTGTTCTGTGCAGGAGAGCAGAGGGAAAGTTTTTAAGAAGTGTCTGGGTGTTCAGCTTTCAGGACTTCTGTAGCTTCTAACTAAATCTCTGTGGTTTGAAGTTTAGTTTCCCTCCTGCATCACTATTTCTGCTTTCAGGTATCTGCTTTATTCTGCTTTAGATCATATCTGCTTTCAGCTGATAGGAGCCATGTTAAGTCACTGCTGATGAAAATCCAGCCTTTCCTGATGTAGCTGCTGCATAATAAAAGCTTTGGTGTAACGCAGGACTTGTAAAGAATACACAGGAAGTAAAATGTTTATCCACCATTCAGCCGCTCAACTAAATATGAGCACTTCATCAGTAAATACACAGCTTCAAGAAGCTGCAAACTCTGCCGTGCTGAGCTGATGCACCAAGTCAAACCAAGTCAAGCCAAGCAGCATGTGTGTATGAAAAAGAAGCAAAAGATTTGCCATTTTTGATGGAGGCAACATTGAAGCCTTCATTGCCTCCATCGAAAAGGGTCTACGATTAGCATGTAGCATGTTGGGTGTCATGTTTATATCATGCCCATCAGAGCTGGAGCCGATAAATAGCTGTGACCACTGCAGAGTCATTTGACCCAGAAATGAATAGCGATTGTAGCCTTTTCCACTGAAGGTAAAAGCTAGATGTTAGTGGGTTTTTTGTCCAGTTTAAAAGGGGATTTAGAGTAGCCACAGCGTAACCCAGTGGGTTTTTTACATGACTTGAATCAAAGTGACAGGGTTCATGACATGCCCAACCTCTGCCCACAATAGTTGGAGTATAAAGAGAGCTATTAGCCTTTCTTTCAGAGTCTCATTTATGCTGGGGCTGGCTTAATGTGTGGCCTTGGGCAGTGCAGCTGCTGCCTGTGAGCACTACCTGCGCCGTCCCCCCTCCTGGGCTCAGGTTTGCTGCTGACTGCCAGGGTTAGAGGAGATCCACCCTTCAGCCTTGAGAAACACACAGACAATAGACTGACTTAACTGTTTCTGCTGCTAATCTTTGGCTGTCACATAGAAAACACACAGTATCCATGTCTAAATCCACTGCAGTCCTGCCAATAGTGGGAACTGTGAAAGTAAGAGACACATCACCGAAGCTTTTCCTTGAGCTCTGTGGTCTTTTACAGATTTTACACATACCTGTGTGGTCCATAATGGTCAGAACCATTTGCTTTAACGTTATGGTTTATATAATCTTGAGCACTCTTTTAAAGACCAATATGATATTTAAAATGATATCTTGATTTGATTTGATCTTAATTGTATTTGAGGCTGATAACATACTCATGTTAATGTATAATTATAGAGCTGAAACAATTAGTCACTTAATTGATTAGTCGATCAAAAGAAAATTAGTTGCCAATTATTTTGATAATAGATTAATCATTTCAGTCTCAAGCAAAAATATCAAACATTTGTTAGTTTCAGCTTTAAAATATAAGGATTTGCTGTTTATTTATTTGTCATATATGACAGTAAATAAGGAGTCTTTGGGTTCTGGACTATTGGTTGGACAAAAGAAGCATTCTGATGACATCACTTTGGGTTCCAGGAAATTGTCATGAGCATTTTTCAATTTTTTAAACATTTTATAGACTAATCGTTTAATTAATTGCAAATTAATTGATAATGGAAGTGCTCGTAAATTGCAGCCTAATATATAGTAGATATATATAGTGAGAGTTACACTGGCAGTATTCTTTTAACCAAAGTAAGACAGGTAGAGGCATATACTGTATGTTGTTCAGTATTTTTTTTACAGAACATATGCAGATTGTTTTTCCTTTTTTCAATGTTTTAGTTTTTAGGCACCTTTTTCTTCATTCAAGTTGTACTGTTTGTTTTTTGTAGTTGGGTATAATTTTTTTTAAAATACCAGTGAAAGTTTACTGCTGCATTGCCCTGATTTTTGATTTTATGCATATAATAAATAAGAAGACATATTAATATCTGTTTTTTGTTTATTCCCTAATATCAGTATTGGCTCCAACAATCCAGTATCGGTCATGCTCTACATACAGGTTATTCAGAGGGAATACAATGATGCAGAACAGTAACTTTAAAGACTTTTGAGTGCAGTAATGACCTGTGGTCAGGCAGTACAGACGACTGTGTAGGTTGAGGTTACCCTCTGACTTTCTGTGTTTCTATATGTTTATGTTTACTCACATAAACTCACAAAGCTCTTCAGGGGCACACACAGTAGGCAGACGTGCTCTCCCTCCTCCTCAACCTCCGCCTAAACCTCCTCATCCTCCTCCTCCTCCTCATGCACCCAAACCACAAGAGGCCACAGTCTTTGTTGGAACTGGTTACTAAGAATGTTTTGAAAAGAGTATAA
>JAJHUR010089589.1:64135-90970 GCA_027495735.1 Lutjanus campechanus
GTGCAGCTGCTGCCTGTGAGCACTACCTGCGCCGTCCCCCCTCCTGGGCTCAGGTTTGCTGCTGACTGCCAGGGTTAGAGGAGATCCACCCTTCAGCCTTGAGAAACACACAGACAATAGACTGACTTAACTGTTTCTGCTGCTAATCTTTGGCTGTCACATAGAAAACACACAGTATCCATGTCTAAATCCACTGCAGTCCTGCCAATAGTGGGAACTGTGAAAGTAAGAGACACATCACCGAAGCTTTTCCTTGAGCTCTGTGGTCTTTTACAGATTTTACACATACCTGTGTGGTCCATAATGGTCAGAACCATTTGCTTTAACGTTATGGTTTATATAATCTTGAGCACTCTTTTAAAGACCAATATGATATTTAAAATGATATCTTGATTTGATTTGATCTTAATTGTATTTGAGGCTGATAACATACTCATGTTAATGTATAATTATAGAGCTGAAACAATTAGTCACTTAATCGATTAGTCGATCAAAAGAAAATTAGTTGCCAATTATTTTGATAATAGATTAATCATTTCAGTCTCAAGCAAAAATATCAAACATTTGTTAGTTTCAGCTTTAAAATATAAGGATTTGCTGTTTATTTATTTGTCATATATGACAGTAAATAAGGAGTCTTTGGGTTCTGGACTATTGGTTGGACAAAAGAAGCATTCTGATGACATCACTTTGGGTTCCAGGAAATTGTCATGAGCATTTTTCAATTTTTTAAACATTTTATAGACTAATCGTTTAATTAATTGCAAATTAATTGATAATGGAAGTGCTCGTAAATTGCAGCCTAATATATAGTAGATATATATAGTGAGAGTTACACTGGCAGCATTCTTTTAACCAAAGTAAGACAGGTAGAGGCATATATGTTGTTCAGTATTTTTTTACAGAACATATGCAGATTGTTTTTCCTTTTTTCAATGTTTTAGTTTTTAGGCACCTTTTTCTTCATTCAAGTTGTACTGTTTGTTTTTTGTAGTTGGGTATAATTTTTTTTTAAAATACCAGTGAAAGTTGGGCGGAGGTTTAGCTCAGTTGGTAGAGCATCCGCCCCATGTACTGAGGCTGTTAGTCCTCTGCAGCGGCCGCTGGTTCGACTCCCGCCTTCGGCCCTTTGCTGCGTGTCATCCCCTCTCTCTCTGCCCCCTTTCCTGTCTACTCTTCAGGCTGTCCTATCAAATAAAGGCAAAATGGCCAAAAAAAAAATAACTTTAAAAAAAAAAAAAATACCAGTGAAAGTTTACTGCTGCATTGCCCTGATTTTTGATTTTATGCATATAATAAATAAGAAGACATTAATATCTGTTTTTTGTTTATTCCCTAATATCAGTATTGGCTCCAACAATCCAGTATCGGTCATGCTCTACATACAGGTTATTCAGAGGGAATACAATGATGCAGAACAGTAACTTTAAAGACTTTTGAGTGCAGTAATGACCTGTGGTCAGGCAGTACAGACGACTGTGTAGGTTGAGGTTACCCTCTGACTTTCTGTGTTTCTATATGTTTATGTTTACTCACATAAACTCACAAAGCTCTTCAGGGGCACACACAGTAGGCAGACGTGCTCTCCCTCCTCCTCAACCTCCGCCTAAACCTCCTCATCCTCCTCCTCCTCCTCATGCACCCAAACCACAAGAGGCCACAGTCTTTGTTGGAACTGGTTACTAAGAATGTTTTGAAAAGAGTATAATTGCAACCACATGAAGCAACAGTCTGCACTCTGGGTGAAATAGGTTGAAGTGTATGGTGCAACTGTGTGCTACAGTCTATTGTCGTTTTTCTTCTAATAGATGACATATTTACATTAGTAAATTTAAAAAAAAAGAAGTCAAATAGCGTTTTCTTATTTTCCTGCCAATGAATGCAATCATGCAAACCTTATGGCGCTCTTGTATTGATGAGAACTAATGCAAATTACAGCACTGTGCAATTTGAATTTTATCATGCTATGCTGCAGAAGTCTTGAAAAAAATGTAAATGAAACAATCTAAACAAATCAGCAAAGCCTGAGATTGCAGCGACCAAATAATAACTCAAGTTGTACCTCAGTTACAGCTTCATCCAGCCTCAGATTGAACATATGTGACAATCTTGCATCAGAATAGATAGATTTATGTATTTCCATCACGTTTACAATTGTCACAGACTGTTTCAGAGTGTTCCCCTGTCTCCTCTTCAAAGACAGATAAAAGCCACTGCTCATATCTTTAGATTTGTTTGAGCGTCAAGAGGAGAGATTCAAACGTGATGAGATGATTGTGGCATTTAGAGGACATTTGTTGGCACAGGTAGTGTGAATGAATTGTTTGAGGAAATGAAAGTATGACGGCAGCAGCGTCTTTCTCCTCAGATGCTTATATTGTAGGTTAAAGGCAACATTTCTAAAATGCACATATTTAAGGCAGTGCAGCGGATGACTATCAGCATGCTGCAATGTTGCATCAACTGCGATGAATACTGCAGCATGCTTCAAAGAGGGCAACAACAACACAGTACATTATAAAGAAGATCCCCACAGACCACAGCAACCATTATACAGAATCTAAATCTGCTTACGGTAGGTTGATGATTTCCACCAGGGCCCCTTCCATTGCCAAAGTGTGAGTAATTGAGCTGTGTGGGTGATGATGTGAGTGTTGGAGATAGCAACAGATATCTCCCTGGTGTGTGACCCCCACCCAGCAGGCCTCTGACAGTCTGGGCCAGGATTGAACCAGCAGCTGGCTCAACACTCACTTTCTCCCAGTTGGGGTCCAGGGATGTCTGTGGGGATCAAAGACGAGGGGGCAGCGAGTAGCGTGTGAATACAGGCTAAAATACTTTGTGTGGATTTAGGTACTTTTTTGAAGTGGGGTTGTATGAGGTTCTTATCCATAGCCAGTGTATTACCTATGGTAGATGGCAGCCGGTACATCCTCAGTTTAGGGGGGCAGCAGAGTACAAGTGTAGGAACCAACGCAATGTACTGCTGTGGACAGTGTCAGCAGCAAAATGGATTTTTGCCACATAAAAGATCATTTTAAGTGTACGTTATATTTAGAATATTTTCACAGCTTTACAATGCCGTCAGACAGCCTTTTCTGACTGTATACCACCATTATGTAAGCCAAAAAAGACAAAATCAGTGATTTTACCTTTACTGTTAGTTTGTTTGTGCTATTGTGTGACTTTGGTGAATCCAAACTAATCCTTTAAAACACTTTCATAACTCAAACTACTTGATTGCAGCAGCAGTACATGAGCAACTTCTGTGTTCTCAGAGGTAAAATTACTGTTTCTGCTGATTGAGCCTGGTGGCTTTGGAGAGACAGTGATGTTTGCCTGATATCACAATGGTTTTCCATCAGAAAAGGCTGTCTGACAGCAAGGTAAAGCTGTGAAAATATTCTAAATATAGCTTGCACTTTAAATGATACAGATTTTTTTCAGGTGGAACACCTGAAGTGGCTAAAATATGTTTTGCTGCCATCTACTGCAGGTAGTACTCTGACAATGGATAAGTACCTCAAATTCAAAATCACTTAAAAAAAATTTTTTTTATCAAATCACAAAAATATGAACTATCCCTTTAACAGCTGAGCTGTTTCCAGACAGCATCGATGCTCAAAATTCAATCATTTGATTTATTTTTTTCTGTCCCAACAGTGCCATCCTTTACTTTCACACCAACAGGTAAGCAGACTGTTTTTTTTTTAAACTCTATATTAAGTCTGTTTGTATTCATTAACAGTACAAAAGCACCAGACATGTCACATTATTTGTGAAACACTTCCTTTAATATCTGAAACAGCCACAGTCCTAATAGATGAGAGCAATTTACTGTAGGTAGGGAAGTCAGTCAAAGGAGCCAAACATTGGCTGATTTTAAAGATCTAACAAGAAATAAATGTTCCAATAAACCAAATGTTTGGGTCGTGTCAGATTGTAATGCTTACAGAGAAGCCGGCCCGCTACACTACTGAGAAGCTCTTAAAACTAGTGGTAACTTGATCAAAGGGCTGCTGGCAAACTCAGATGGGATTTAAGAGAATGACACACCACCAGTACTCCAACACACCAATTAGATAGGCAAGCGGCAGCGGAGCTAAGGAGGTTATCTGTGAATTGGAGTGACACAGCGTAAAAAAAACAGATAAAAGAAAAGCTCTCTCTGTAGGTTTGTATTTACAGTCCTCTACTCCTTTTTTTCTTTCACTCATGGACTTTCATCCGCTTGAAGTTCTTTGTTCCCTCGAGGTGTGTCAGTCCTTAGTGCAATGGCAAATGTGAATGGGTGAGAGAGAGGCAGTAAGAGTGAGACAGACAATACTGTACAGTTTGTGTTTGTGGTTCCACTGGCAGATCCTGTCTGTGCAGAGGTCCTTGTATCTAAACAGTAACAGTGTTGTTTTGGTCTGCCTCCAGGCTCGCAATCAGGTTGAATAATTTTGCAGTTGCAAGCTTATTTCACGATCTGCTGGAAATCTTTCAGGTGAAACACAGTTCTCACTTGTGTGGTTTGGTTTCTGTCTCTTTAAGAGGAAAATCTGTGCCCTGGCACCCGGTGTAAAACCAGGACGTTACAGTGCATTATGCTGATTTCAATCTAGACCCAGATTGTGATGCTTTGGTTTGCAGTAGAGGAGAGCTAATCTGCGAGCTCCTCTGGCTGCATGCAAACACCAAAACCACACTTCCCTGTTTTGAAAAAGAGACGGGGAATCAACACAGCTGAGGCCCTACCTACAAACCTCCGCTACCACCTTCTCTCCTCTCAGGGAAGAGATTGTAATTAAAGTTGGAAGTTTATCTCTCCTTCACACACCGGCAGCTTAGAGCTCCTTGAAAGAGTCCAACTTGCAGCACGCCGAGCTTCAAACACGCTGAACCCGAGCCAGAGAACCAAAGAGCTCTGCATCTCTGTTCTTTATAAGCCTCTTACATATCCTCCTCCTGCTCCTGTTGCTCTGCTGTGTGTGTGTGACTCAGCCGAAATGATGCAACACACATTCATTCACAAGCTCACTCAAACTGACACAATAATACACACACACACACACACACACTATGAAAATGTGTTGACCTTGTATGACAATGGCAAAGATGTCAATGTGATGACATTGGTAATGGTGGTAAAATCATGTATTTTCTCTCTTTTCAGTGGCATATCAGAGAGGTGGAGAGAATGTAAGCAGTGCTGGAAGGTAAGACTTCATTTGTTGTTTTTAGTAAGCGTGTGAATGATAATATTTAAAATATAAAACTAGGGCTGCACAATAAATCAAAATATTATTGAAATCACAAGTCAAGTGTAATAACCATATTTTTTGATAAAGGAAAAATGTGCAACAAAACAACATGAAAACAATGAAATACTGTAGTGCTGCAGCAGCGCCTTGACCTACAAATCATGTTCTACAGATTAAAAAAAACAAATGTTTGTTTGATATAGACCTCAAGTAGCAACGAGAGGATACATCCAAATCTCACTATACAGCCCTGTTGTATGATAAATAAATCTATTTTGTAAAAAAAAAAATCCTACTATATACTATATTCCCCTATACTCTTTATTTATTGACTTATTTCATCCATGCACATACTTTGTTCACCATGCTGCAGTCTCATATCATTGTACAATGTCAAATATATCAAGACAAAGAACGTACCGTAACTCAGTCATCATATATAGATCCAATATCAATATTTTTTAAGGGAGAAAAAAAAAATCAAGAAATAAAATACAATAAATAAAATAATGATTAATTGAATGAATGTATGATGAATGATTTCTTTATTATATCGACAGCCTTATATTAAACACATTTTGGAAAATTGAATGATTAGAATTTAATAACAAATACAGTATGATGTTAAACCATCCTGAATAGATGACTGTAGGGTTGGGCAGGTGTACTTCTCTGCAACAAACACTAGGGGGAGTGCTGTGACTTTCTACAGCAGCAGGGAGCTGAGGAGGGGTAAGGAGGTGCATTAAGTATGTTATGATAACAGGAACAAAGCCCCATGTAGTCTGCCAGGAGCCCATCCTGATCCTATATGGTGGAGAGCCACATCCAACCACAAGGCTGTGCCATAGCTTCACCCTAAAACTTCCACGGACACACACACACAGCAGTAACGCCACACCTCTTCATGTTGTGGAATGGCGCATTGTGCACAAACAGTGAAAGTGTGCAGAATTAGGCTCAGTAAAGATCGCATCAACTTGCTAACATTCATTTGTATTTCCGCTGGATGGTATTTGGCGTGTTTTCATACAGCTGGAAAGAAGTGAAAATTGAGTGTGCAGACAAAAAGAGAGGAAATATGTGTTCATTTGTTGCCCCCTCTTTACTGAGAGTGCACAGTACTGACTGTAAGTGTACATTAGTGTGTGTTGTTCATGTGTTAATGAATAGTCAGCTTGGAGCCATCAGCAGTAAATCCATATTCATTATATTATCCAGTTCTATGATTGAATCCCATATGCAGCATGGCTGTGTCAGCTCTGCACAAAGACAATGGCCATTCAATATCAACATACAACTGCCGCTGTGATTGAGGAGCTATTGTGAGATTGTATTTGGCTGTACAAGACAAATGTGTTCATTACCCCAAAACGAGTCCAAGAAATGAGTCATTTGAGGGGGAATGAGGAGACGTAATTCAATGCTAATTCAGTGTTGGGATATGCAAACTGGGAGTCGTTTTGTGGAGATTTGAATACTGAAACAATGTATGACCCTGCTAGAGTAGAGTAGCCTGCATCCTCTTTGTGTGCTGGATTGATTCATTTCCTGAGCCAATAGGAGGCGATTTATTCTCAGCTCTTTTAACACTCAGTAGTTGGCCTCAGGTCAGGTTGTACAGTAGAATCCTGTTAAACAAGTGATCTTGTATTGTGCTGGGATTAAAGGCGCGGAAATAGGAGCAAGACGTGGAAACAATAGAGAGGGATGATGTGAAAGACTGGTCCGCATAGGTTCTTTTCTTTCCTTCTGTACAGCTAAAAAAAAAAAACTGATAGAGATCTTGTGTGACACCATGGAGCGTTTGTGGTTCACTGGCTGTTCAGGACGCACATTTCGCAACATTGGGAGTGAATTTTATCTGGCTGTCTAATCCAGGCGGCTCGCTAATGCTCACGAGGGCTCAGGGAAAGTGTCATCGGCTGTGGGCAAGTCAAGCACACACAATTTATTTAGCTGAGCTTTTCTCTAATGTGCTCCCTGCGCCTGTGTGTGTGTGTGTGTGGCCAAAAGGCAAAAAGTACTAAAGCCGGATTTCTATTTTCCTTTTTCTCAGCTGCTGGATAAATAAACTCCACATAATCTTCTCTTTCAAATATTATGTTACTGTGGGTGTCTGAGTTCATTCACATAAATGTCATTGTGGTGTTGGCTTAGTCTCTTACTATTGTGAACCATTTGGTCCTCTCTTTTTTTTTACAGGCCTGGTTTGCTAAACATCGGGGAATCTGCCACTCAGCCCTGGCTGGCTGACACATGGCCCAACTCCTGCTCCAACCACAATGACTGCAGCATCAACTGCTGCACCGCAGGCAACGGCAACAGCGACAGCAACCTGGCAACATACAGCCGCCCAGGTATGTAGTGCCCCCCATACAACCAAAATAAACACTCCCCTCAAACGCAACAATGCAGCTCTTGACAAAATAACTGTAGAGATAAGAAATGTAGGTGCTGAGGGAATCTGCAGCGCAAAAGGAAGTAAAATCTGATATCTGGGTTAGCTCCCTGGAGAGTTGTTCTGTGTATCTCTGCTTTCTGTAGGTCTCCGCACAAAAAAACCTGAAGAAATATTAGGATTAAGAGTGGCTGTGCACTTGTGTGTTTGATTTATCTGAGGTTAAAGTAGAGCTGTTTTAGGAAGGAAATAAAAGGAGCACACTGAGAGGGGCTTATGGCTCTACTCTGTTGCTAATCGAATTGCTCTGCTGATTTCCATACTGTTGTTATAGCCAGTAATGTAATTTCCCCTAAGTGCTCAGTTATTTAAGAAATGTGCAGCGGGCGAAGGGGTCAAGGCTGGACTGCAGACGGTGGCCACAAGCAGAGGAGGAGAGAATGATAGAGGGAGAAAGGTGCACCTGGAAGACCAGATGGAGGGAGGAGAAGAATTAAGTATATGCTAAAACATACACTGAAATGTATGAGCGGAGGTACAGAGCGCGAATGAGATGAAGTAAAGTAGGGTAGGTACAGAGGAAAAAGGGGAGAGATATATGAAGCATCACCAGGTGGCCTTTTAGTTTATTCAGCAGTCGTACAGTTGTCAACAAAAGGGAGGAAAATTTGGCCTCAAGATGTTATATACTACTATAATAAACAACCCCAATTCCAAAAAGAAAAAATAATAATGGAGACGTTGTGTAAAACAAATAAAAAAACAGAATGCAATGATTTGAAAAAACTTTTCAACCTATATTTAATTGAATAGAATAAAACACTGTATATTTAATGTTCAAACTGACAAGCTTTGTTGTTTTTTGTAAATATACACTCTGTGTAAATTTAATGCCACACATTCTAAAAAAGTTGGGACAGATGCATATTTACTACTGTGGCACATCACTTTGTCTTTTAACAACACTCATTAAGCATTTGGCAACTGAGAACACTAATTATTGACGTCTGTTGCACAACAGTCTGGGATCTCTGTCTCTGGACTGGACTGCAGGCACCTTAACTCATTTGTACAAAGCGACACTGTTGTAACACCTGCAGAAGGTGTCTTGGCATTGTCTTGCTGAAATAAGAAGGGATATCTTTGAAAAAGACGTCACCTGGATGGCAGCATATGTTGCTCCAAAACCTGAAGGTACTTTTCAGCATTAGAGGGCCTTCACAGATGTGACAGTTACCCATGATGCCATAGGCACTAACACACCCTCATACCATCACAGATGCTGGCTTTTACACTGGCAATACACAGTATGGTTCTTTTCCTCTTTTGCCCAGAGGTCACAACATCCATGATTTCAGAAAACAATTTGAAATTTGCATCAGTCCACCTGAGATGAGCTCGGGCCTCAGAGAAGTCGGCAGCATTTCTGCATTCAATGTTTGTTTTTAGCCTTTCACGCAGAGATTCCTCTGGATTTTCTAAATCTCTTAATGATATTATGAATTGTAGATGGTAAAATCCCTCAAGTCCTTGCAGTTCTGTGTTGAGAAACATTTTTAAACTGTTGGACTATTTGCAAATGCAATTTTCCACAGAATGGCGAAACTTGCCCCAGTCTCAACTTTTTAAAATCTGTTGCAGGCATCAAATTCATGAGTGTATATTTATAAAAAACAATGAAATTTATCAGTTTGAAAATTAAATGTTGTATTTGTACTGAATTTAGTTCAATACAAGTTGAAAAGTATTTGCAAATCATTGCATTCCACTTCCATTTTACACAATGTCCAAACTTTTTTTGGAATTGGGGTTGTACACTACTGCGCACACACTCACTGTCCTATCTGAAAAGAGAACTGAATAAAACTTGAAGCCAAGAACTTCAGCTTGGATGACACAGGACTTAATGTTATTAATTTTCAGCTGTGACCCAAGTCTCAAACAACTTTGCTCGGAAACTTGGACTGCAAAGAAATGCTTTATGTTCTAAATTATGCACTTTGGGACTCTGCCTTTAAGGGCAGCCCATAATTCCTATCCAGCTGTTTGGCCTAATATCCGTCCAGCCATGCAATAGTTTCTCCTCACATCAAAACCTTTCCCAGTGAGGATTAATAATTCATTTTGTGGACTTTATAGTCATCAAGTTGAGTTTCTTCTCTGTGCTAATCACCCTTCTGAGGTTAACTCTACCTTAACATGGTGTGAGATGTTTAACAGGGAATAACAGGCTAAAGGCAGCCCTCACTCTTCGCATGACGCCCCGCTGTATGACACTAAGGAGCTTGCCAGACGCATGCTTTGTGTGTGTGCCAAACCTAAACTCTGTGAACATTAAGAGGATCACTGACTAGGTGACAGAGCAAAGAAATAGGAGTTAATGTCCCTTTATCTCAGCCATAGGGGCGCTTTCACACATCAACCTTTGAAGTGTCGAGCTGTTCCATGCTGCTGAAATGTGAGGCGCATGGCACGAGCAGCGTGCACCTATGGCCGTCCTTGGTATTTACCGCAAGGCTGGCTCTCAGATCTGCTGGAGGATTTGAATATTTTATGAGCCAGGGAAAATTGGATCTGTCAGTGGAGCTGTGCTTTTACTGCGCGCCTCATTCCAGGTCTTTGATACAGACATGTCTCTCTGTCCCTCTCAATGAGCAGAGACGCTCCCACTGTCAGATGGATAAGAACAGAGATGACACCCACATTGAGTCACTGGTGAGACTGAGAGGAGGCTGAGCGAGAAGGTGTAATACCACCTGTGTCACTCACCTAAAGTAGATCATCATTTGGCAAACAAAACAGAGACTTTAAACGGGAATAGAAACGTCTCTCTGGTGGGCACAGCGATCTTTCAAAGCTTGAAATTAACATGTAAATGTACACTGAAAAAACACTTGTTTTTGCTCCCATTTTTCATAAGTTTAAGTAAAAAAAACTTTTGTGCACACAAAAGGTTTTCCTGTCAAATTTTGTTTTGAGCACTTGTTAGTGAGCATTTCTCTTTTGCCAAGATATTTCATCCACCTGACAGGTGTGGCATATAGAGATGCTGATTAAACAGCAGGATTGTTGCACAGGTGTGCTTTGGACTGGTTACATTAAAAGGACACTCTGAGATGTGCAGTTTTATCTTGATAATCACAGACACTTATTAGGCACTCAACTATGGTTATTTCACACAGGGCTACAAATGCCACATTTAGATTTTGGAGGTCAAAAGTGACCTCACAAAACATGGTTTTGGCCACAACTCATGCTAATTATGACAAAATTTCACACAAATGTCTAATAACATAAAATGACGAAGTAATGACATTTTTATATCCAAAAGGTCAAAGATCAGCTTCACTGTGACATCATCATGTTCAGCTCTATATCAGTCCTCTGTACTCTTCTGTAAAAATAGTCTCTATGTGAAGACAGCATGTTTCTCACTGGAAATGATTCACTAGAATCATACTTAATATTTTTTATTAAATTCCTTCAAAGTCTCCAATGAATATATTATGAGTCTGGACAGATATGGATTGGTTGACGGAGGCCTGCAACCACAAGGCAGTAATTTTAGTTTCAAGATAAACTGCTCATTTTAGAGTGGCCTTTTATTGTGACCAAAGCAAAGCACACCTGTGCAGTACTCCTGCTGTTTATTCAGCATCTCTATATGCCACACCTGTCAGGTGGCTGGATTATCTTTGCAAAGGAAAAAAGCTCGCAAACATAGATTTTAAGAAATTTGTGATCTTTTGCTTTAACTCATGAAATATGGGAGCAAACAAGTGTTGCACATTTCCTCAAATGAAGACTTTGAGTTCTGCAGTAGATCAGATGATGCCCTGTTGTTTCAAAGCTTTTACCGAACTGGCATACTGCTGCTAAGCAGTAGACGAAATTGACTAAACACCCTCCTCATGTTCTCCAGCCGACTGCATCGCCAATTATAACAACCAGATGGAAAACAAGCAGACCAACCTCATTGTGCCGGAATCAGGAGTCTATGGAGATGTAGACTTATCCAACAAGATCAATGAGATGAAGACCTTCAACAGCCCAAACCTGAAAGAAGGCCGCTTTGTGGGCCCGGGGGGCCAGCCGACACCATACGCCACCACCCAGCTCATCCAGTCCTCCATCATGGGCAACAACATGAACTCAGACAGAGGGACCGGAGGGAGTGGAGGAGGAATCGGGGTTGGAGGGGAGGTGAATGAGAAACACTGCTGGAAGCCCACCTCGGCCCAGCAGCAGAAGCAGGAGATGGGCTCCCAGCTGCAGTACAACATCATGGAGCAAAACAAGCTGAACAAGGGTGAGTGTGTGGAATACCCTGCAGCCATGGTTAAAGAGGTCAACTCCGAGCCATGATCTTCCTCCACTTGATTTTTCCTTCTGTTCTCTCCTCTCCCGGCTCCTCCAGCCTCACTGTGGAAGCCTGCAGAAGAGTTTCATGCTCATATTTTCTTTGGTTCTGTCTCGCTCCTTTTTCAGTCAACACCGGTGTCATCAGTCTTTTCTTTCTGCTTGTCTGTACGGCATTCATGTAACCCCTCATCACCCTCCATGCAATCATGTATAATCTTTGCCGCTAAATGTGGGCCAGGGCTGAAGTGCTGTCGTCGTACGGTATCTGGGCTGTCTTTTTGTGATGAAGGCAGGTGTGAGGGTTTATCTTTGGTGTCAGATTTCTAAAAGGAAAGACAAAGATAACTCTTGGATCTTTGGACGCTTTGTACAAAGCTATCATCACCTCATTGTACCTGCAGAAAGGAACCACATCTGGTGTGATAGTTTGGAGATTTTTGTGCAGATGTTGCATGTGTTCACATACTCACCTGAACATTATAAAGCATGAACTGCATGCCATCATATGTAACACCGCACACTGCGCTCAGTATAATGTCAATTCACATTTCCATTGTAAATAGGTTATGTACTACTAATGAAGTGTGTCTTTGTTCATTACTAAATAGTGGATTTGCTTTTTGGAGTTGACAAAATGTCACACTAACCGTACACTCCACACTCCTCACAATTAGACCGCTACAGAGGAGGTGACAGCCCGATGCCAGCCACCATCCCCTACAACCAGACCCATGACAGCCACACTGGAGGCTCCTACAACAGCTCTGACCGAGGCAGCAGTAGTACCTCCGGTAAGAGGGATGGGGCAGTAGGGACGAGAGTAGTTCTGGGAAGGGCATTCAGAGGTTACATCACCATATCCAAAGATTCTTTCTCTCTTAAAGGGATAGTTCAGGTTATTTGAATTGGGGACATATGTGGTAAGTAGAGACAAGTACCAGCATGGAAGCTAAGCAATATACTGCAGTGGACAGAGTCAGCAGCAAAATGTATTATAGCAATTAAAAAACATGACACCTAAAAAAAATCATATCTGTTTAAGTGTATGTTGTATTTAGAATATGTTCACTACGTTACCTTGACATCAGACAGCCTTGTCTGACAGGAAACTGCAGTTGTAAGCGCCAAATATTGCATTTTACATGGTAGGAAATGGGAGTTGCTGGTCTACTGCTGCCTCAATTAGTTGGTTTGTGTTATTTTTACTTGCATTATTGTGACTGCAGTCCTTAAGAGGGTAAGTTCAGATTCACCAAGGTCACACAAGAGCAAACAATCTAACCAATAAAAGCAGCAGTAGACCAGCAACTCCTGTGTTCTGCAAGGTGAAATTACTGATTTTGCATATGGAGTCTTGGTTGGTTTGGTTGGTTTGAAGAGAGTGATAGTCTGTTCAAAATGTAGCATAAACTCTACCTGATATTCATTTTCCTAGTGGATAAAAGTTTTGCTGCTGACCCTGTCCACAGCAGTACTGTGGGGTGTGCCAACCTCCATCTGCTATAGGTAATATGGGTAATACTACTGATAAATATCTCATACAACTTCTAATAATCCCAACTATCCCTTTAAGGATGTTTGGATTTTTTTCTATTTTGTGCTGTTTAATTTAACTGCCAAAGTATTTTCCCAGCTTATTATTGTTGTGAACCATATAATCACACACACCCCCAGCTTCATTTGAAAATCCCAGTTTTGCTCAAAAGCAATAAATCACTTTGAGACGCTAATAATGCATGCTTTAAAATGGTAATTTGATTAATTTCCATGTCAGCCTATCTTGAAGAGAAATTGAAAAGGAGATGCCTTCAGAAAGTGGAAAATTGCTGAATATAACAAGAAGAAAACTGACAACAATACCTCAAAACAAAGGCATGAACACCATGCCAGGCATTTCGCTTGTCTTTTGTTCTCTTCGTGGAATGTCATCCAAGGGATGTTTAAAGCAAATTGGATAAAAAGGATATTTTTTGAATTAATTCTGTTTTTTTCTGTTTTGTTTTCCTGCTTTCTATTTCATTTCTCTGTTTGTCCTTGCGTAGTTTGCAGTGCTTTCGTTAATTGGCTTTACTTTAATTCCAGTATGGAGCAGCCTAATTTCATCAGGGCCTCAATGTCTGTCTGTGGACAAGGACAAATGATAACACATTGCAGACGGCATGCAACACTGCCACCTTAATGCCATGTATCCATTCTGATATTGCGTTTGAAGTTCAAGCCATTAAGGAGAAGCCTTTAATGCTCACTGCACCTCACAGCTCATTGGTTCACAATTCTAATAGTTTGCTATTAATTGGACCCTTTTCTGCCGTTTTCTTCCTACCTTTCCTCTTGGTACTCGGTAAAACTGCTGGAGGGAAATGACTGTGTTTTATAGAATTCTCCATTATTTAATAACTGAGCGGTACGTGTGCACACTTGCATAAAGTGGAGGGTTGCATTAGCCTTTGCACTCTCACGTGTAAAATGATCTTTTCTTTGTCAGACAGTCGTGTTAATGCATTTTATCTGCTGTCAATTCTTTACTCATTACCTGGCGATTTCTTCAGCATTAATAATTGATGTGTTTTTCTGAGACAGAGTGAATATGACTGTGTGTCTGTAGGTGTCTTGTGACTGACAGAGAGCTTTTTTTTGAGCAGGGAGTCAGGGTCAGAAGAAAGGAGTGCGCACCCCCAAACTACCCAAACAGAGCACAATGAATTGGGCTGACCTCCTGCCCCCTCCCCCTGCAAACCCACCCCCAAGTCGGAGCACAGAGGAGTACTCTCTATCGATGGAAGAAAGGTGGGACATGTCTGCACTGACACAAAGACACAGACAATCTGACAGGCATGCACACACTGTATTTAAATACTAGTTCATTCTTCCTGCATTTTCTCCTTTTTCTGGCATTCATTGCAAGTATGTGCCCCAAGGGTTTTCTATCTATTAGTGCTCGACTCATGTCAAACCTTGATAGAAGGATGGTATGAATATTTAGTGCATGTTTTCCTGGCTTCCATATATGAAAACATTCATGTTTTTTTGTGAGTGATATGAAGGTAATGAGGCTTGTTTCTCTCTGTTGGCAGCTGTGACCCAGACATGCAGTGCCCCATGCCCCCCTCTCACATGTACCTGCAGCCTGATGAGCTGGAGGAGGAAGAGGAGATGGAGAGGGGGCCCACTCCTCCCATCCGAGGGGCAGCCTCATCCCCTGCTGCTGTATCTTACAGCCACCAGTCCACAGCCACTCTCACCCCCTCGCCCCAGGAGGAGATGCAGCCGATGCTCCAGGACGCACATGACAGCCATGAACGCAGGTACATCCACATGACGTGATTCAATCTATGAAGTATAGAAGTGTAACAAGTAGCAAAAGAACAAATGGTCAGCCTGAGTAAAGATGTTGAGGAAATATATCTTTTCTCTAAAGCCTCATAGAAAAATCTATTTGAAAGTATTTGAAATTCAGAAGTGTGTTCCATGTTTTAGCCCATTAACTCCAAATTCAGATTCTGTGTATTGTATAGTTCTGTTGGCCATTTGTCAAAAGCATATCTTAGCTTTTAGATTGATTTCTTACCTTCCAGGGAACATTTATCTTGGTTCATTTCAGTTCAGCATAAAATTCAACTTACAGCGATTTTAAAGTTATCTGAAATAAGTACTACATCACAGTCTAAATTTAGTCCATTTCATTTTTTTTTTTTTGTCAAAGTGATATTATCAGTGTGGTAATCCAGCTGTGAGCAGCAACAGAAACCACCAAATTCATGTCACTGACTACATTTACATGCACACAGTATCTGGTTTTTGCCCTTATTCCAAAAAGACAATGTTCCTACTAAGCTGTTTACATGGCGGTTGAAATGAAATATTCCATTAGTATTCCCATTTACTTGCAGCCATGTACACTCTGATAATGAAAAAGTGGAATGGCTGGAGCCACTTCTGCCATTTTGCTTCTTTGCATCAAAAGAGGTCTTTTTTGTTGTTGTTATTTTTTGGTTTGCTAGCTCGATGTCCAACCTTAAATATAATAATAATAAGAAAATTAGTTTGCATGTAAATGTAGTCACTGGTGGCATTTACGTTTTCTTAATTCTTATTTTCTTTGATAACATTGCCATAAACTCTCCAATTTGAGTTTAACATAAAGTACTAGTTGTACTTAATTGGCTAAAACATGCAAATTCACAAGTATTGTCCCATAATAACTGGTTAGTATGTTTTACTGACTTCACTAACTACTTTTTCTGCACAATTTATCCAAAATATATTTAAAATCTGATAGGATTCTGATACTGTGTGTTTCTCACTTCTTAAAGGCGCCACGCTGTGAGCCCCCCACCCCCTCCGAGGCCCCTCTCTCCTTCACACACATATGGGTACATCACCAGTCCACTGGCCTTGGACACTGATGGTATGGAGGAGGAGGAGGATATACTAGAGGAAGAGGAGGAGGGTGACGAGACAGATGCAGAGGTGGCTAAGATGCACTACCACCACACCCACCCCCACACACACCCTCACCATCCCCAGATGCATCCACGAAGGTTGCTGCTACGAGGGCTCGAACAGACGCCCGCATCCAGCATGGGCGACCTGGAGAGCTCGGTGACCGGGTCCATGATCAACGGCTGGGGGTCAGCCTCTGAAGAGGATAATGTCTCTTCAGGGAGGTCCAGCGCTGTCAGTTCATCAGATGGATCCTTCTTCACTGATGCTGACTTTGCTCAAGCGGTTGCCGCAGCTGCAGAGTATTCAGGCCTCAGGGTGGCCAAATATCCCAACACACAGGGCCACGAAGTTGGAGGAGCTTCAGGTAGGTCTTACACAGTCTCCCACATCCAAAAGAAATGTTACTGCTAGAAATTTGAGGAATGGTAAAAGCAAACTGTTCCTCTGTTTCTTTTCTTAGCACGAAAATACCAAATAAACCCGTCAGGCCACCGTCCTGGCAGCCCAGTGTCTACAGACAGTAACATGAGTATGGCAGCTGTACACAGGAGGCCTCCGAAGAAGCAGAAACAGCATCCTGCAGGTCATCCAGGGAACCAGCGACGTGAAGCCTATAATGAAGGTACGCACATGAACACATTTCAGTATTATAAAAACACAATTATCAAAATTAGAGAAATTTTGTAACAATCATGCGAGCTCAATGTTGTTTCATGTAGATTCTTACCTGAACAGAGAATATAAAAGCTAGAGTAGGTAATGTTGGAAAAACCAGCAAGATTTTGAAAGTATCCAACTGAAAAAAAACCCACGTCCTCCCAAACATGGTTGCTGTTAGTACTTATACCTGTCAGGTTAGCATGTTAGTCTTGGGAAAATTTGGCTGCACTTTCTCTGCCATTCTTGTGCAACTAGCCCGCTATAGCTTTAGCAATATATCTTCCTCGGCTTGTGCAATGAGTGCATGGGCAGAGTGCGTGCAGGTAGGCAGGTACGCCACCCAATACCTCAACTTTTTGCATTCCTGTTTCCTGTACTTAGATATGCTATGTGGTAAGCTTATTTATTTATATTACGTAAATGTTATGAAATGTAAATTGTTAAAAGATGTTGCTGGGGGGACCTACTGTAAAAGCATCATACAGTCACATCTTGTGTCTTATAGTAAAGTGGGTGTGTCTTATAGTCAGTGAAGCAGCAAACAGATCCTTCTCTGTCTGATAGCTAATGTTTGCAAAATGCTAACTAACTAGCTAGTTATCAGGTGTTTTGCTAACATTAGCTAACTTAACATGTGACTATATGTCACTTTTATAGGTTCTCTAGCAGTTTCCCACAAGGGTAGGCAGATATATTGCTAAGATGTAGCCCATTATGTCACTTTCACAGGAAAAGGAGAAAGTTGACTGAGATACCAAGTTTGCTCAACTGTTTTAGTGGCACAGAGCAAAAAAAGGGGCGGGGCTTAGGAAGAGTCCGCTGGATGCTTATTATAGGCCTGTGATAGCTACAGATACAAGATTTTTGTTTTCTCTTTTTAGTTTACTAATTATAAACTCTAATGTAGCACCTAGATACTGCAGATAACTAGTTTGCTTGGTATAAAAATGTCTCTTTTAATACTATGTCTGGTAAATCTCTGATTCGGGTCTTGGGTTAATTTAAAGACAGTAATTACAATTTAAATCTCAATGTTGGTCTAAAAATTGTGAAATATCAAATTTTTTTTACAAACTCTGAAGTTGGCATGTATTTTACTGTACATGATGGTCTGTTAAAGGTATGAATGAATTGATACAGCCAACAGACTGATAGAGAGTTAGACATGTAGCAGCAGTAGCGGGTTAGCTGTGTCCCACAAGTCCACAGATGGCCAGTTTGTATCAATGGCTCTGCCTCTATTCCCTCTCCAGATATGGAGGGATGGAAAAGTGCAGTTTACTGTGATGTAGTGTCCGTACACGAGTGAGTACGGGTGTGCCGTGAGCCAGACTTTTAATCATCTTCTCTCATGTGTTTATGCACATGCATACATGGCATCACTCCTAATCTGTGACGGTGCTGAACAGATCGGGCGAGTGGCGGGCTGGAGGCCAGGGCCCATGGTGGAGGAGGGGGTGGAGGAGGAGGAGGGGGCTGTCTCGGGGGAGCTCTGCCCAGCTTGGCTCTGCTGACACTGGGATGTCTCTCCACTCTAGCCACTAATGAAATTGATCCAGGTGCTCTGGCTCATAGTGAAGTGCCACCTTTTACTCGGCAGGCCCGAACATAAACCAAACAGGGGCTAAATACCAGAGCAGCTGTACACTGAAGGAAAAGCTTTAACCTTGTTAAGTAAAAGAGCAATTGACTTTTTACACCATCATTCTTTACAACACACAGCCTACTAGTGGAAAGCCACTTTTTTCTGACTCTTTCCTCGCTTTGATCTTGTGGAAAGCTCTTTTTTTAATACATATTTATCTGTATGTGAGTGCTGTCTACAGTATGTGCTGTCCCAGAGCTGGCTCTCCTCTTAGTGTCAGGTGTCCTTGAGTGTTGGAAGCACTTGGCAGGGAGATTTAATATCCAGCTCACTGGGAGCCAGACCAGCTATATCACTGCAGAAAATCCAACCTCCTCCCCCCTCCGAACCGCCGCCTCCTGCCATCATCCTTATATCCTGGCTTCTTCCCCATCCGCTGCCCCTCCCTTTGGAGTGATCTCTCCATCCCTCTCCACTCGCTCCTCTTCTCCCATGCTCTCCCTTCTCCTCATTCTTTGTTTGAGCAGTGAGGGGGCGGACTGACAGCTCCGCAGCTCGCTCTGTCCATCAGCCCTCCTGCTGATTGCATTTGATCTGAATGGATTGTTTTTCATTTGGAGGTTATTGCCTCCCCCCCTTCCCTCTGTCTCCACTTCAACCCCCACCCTACACATCCCGTCTGTGGTCTGGAAGACTGGCGCTGAGGTGATAGGTGAGGGAAGGTGATTTCATGAAATTTAAAGGAGGACTGGGAAAAAAAGGTACTCACCATGTTTGCTACACACACAGTTAAGGATAAATGATTGTCCGTCTCATGATAAACAACAATAAAAATTGCAATAATTAGTGTTACTCTCTCTAGGGTTGCAACTAACGATCATTTTCAGTAACGATTAATTTGTCAATCATTTTTTCCATTAGTGGATTTGTTGTTTGGCCCATAAAATGGCATAAAATGGTGAAAAATGTTAATCACCGTTTCCCAAAGCCCAAGATGACATCATCAATTGTCTTCTTTTGTCTACAACCCAAAAATATTCAGTTTACTGTCATTGGAGTAAAGAAATCAGCAAATATTCACATTTAAGAAGCTGAAATCAGATAATTTGGACATTCTTTGGTATTACTTTATAATAACCATCATTAATAAATGGTAAATTGATGTTAACAAACTTCAAATTATGTTTATATATTCTTTATAACCCATTTAATAAGCAATTGTAAAATTTTGTAAATATCAGTTGCAACTATTATAATGGCCATCCAAATAATGTTATAGATGCACTACACAGTATTAATTAACCATTTAAATTTACAACATTTTGTAAATATCAGCTCTGTCCTTACAAAAACCATGCAGATAATATTTATAGACAACACCTTCTCACTCCCGACTCACCTTTCAAACTAAAGGCACAAAAACTACTTCCTTCCGTCAAGGAAAGAAAACTATCTGAGTAGGTTGTATGTAGGTAATCAATTAATTACAACAAATACTTAATATAGTATATAAAATGTTATAATGTGTGTAACAATAAACTGTTTAACCAGAAAATAGTTGAGTTTCTTATCAGCTTTGATACAATATATAATTTATACACAGATTATTTTATATTGTAAAAACTAATGATAAAATAACAAATTCTATCATTTAAATTACTAATAATTAGTAAACAAAATAGATGATCATTTCATTGTTAACAGTGAAATAACATTATCTGAACTATCAATTTACCGTTTATTAATGATGTTATAAATTGTTACCCATTTTTTCTTACCTAAATCCATTAATAAAATATCATAATAGTTGGCGATTAATTTAATGGCTGACAGCTAATCAATTAATCGACTAATCGTTGCAGTTTTAAATTTGAATTATTATAGCCATGTTTGATTACAATGCTTTGGAAAACTCACAGTAAATACTGTCCAGCATCAACAAAAGTTAGCAATAGTCATGTCTGAATATCACGGTCTGAATTAGTAGTCTGGTAAATTCAGAAAATTACATCACTTTACTGTAATGCAGCCTTTAAAACCAGGAAAAGACAACACTTATGCCATATCACAATAGCAATATGATAACGATATATCACCCAGCCACATAAATAGCATCAGTTAAGGCGACAGTAAAAAACACAGATAAACAAGTGAACTAGTGAGGGAAGCGACCCTCCCTTCCCCACCCCTACACCTCTTTGACCTACTCATTTCACTCTTGTTTGCACAGTGGATGTGGAAACACCCAAGTCATATCTCCCCCATGATTCATATTACGTTTGACTCTAATGCCTTTGTCTCCCTACTCTCTGAACTTAACCCTTCGCCGTCTCTTTTGATCTGTCTCAAGTCTTGTCTGCCTAATTAAACACCCCGGCCCCTCTGATACACCCACCTTGGCAAGCCCAGAGACACTTTTCAGACCTGATCTCTGTCCTCGCCGATATTTCCTCATAAATCTAACAGGCACTCTGCTCCTCCTGTGTAGTGAGCTATATCTCACAGACTGTGGCATTGATCGGACTCAGGCTGAGGCAGGACTCAGGAGGCAAGAGAGATATTAAAAAACTGCAGACGCCTCTCTGCTCTATGATATTGACTGGCCTCCTTTTGTATTCAGGAGGAGTGGATGGAGGTGGAGGGTAATCAGAGGAGTGTACTGAAGCTGCCTGATTCTGCCAACAAGACGCAGCAGAGACGTCACCTGCCCCATTAGCCTTTTGTGCGTAGAAAAGGACAATAAAAGCTTTGATTCTTCACAAAGATCAGCATCCCACAATCTTAAAAAAATAGCCTTCAGGATGTCAGCGAGGTGTAAGAGTTGGCGCTTTGGTATGTTTATTAACTTTATAATCCCATGTGGATTATGGGTCCGGCCGCCGATGAAACCATCCTTCAGGTCGGAAGCTGATTAGAAGATGAAAAGCCATCGATCGCAGGCAGACAAGGCTTTTCTCTAGCCGTTTTGTTTAGATGGCTGTGTGATGTGTGAGAGAGGCTAGGCGGCCGGCTGGACAGCCTCATATGAATAATGGCTCAAGGACAAGCGGCATTGATTCATCGACAGGGGAAGTCGAGCAGGTCAGAGAGCCAGCTGCTGACCGTCACGCTCCCCTCTTCCTCTTCGCTCAAATCTCATAACTCTCCAGCCCGATTCAGCCTCTCTGAAGTCATCTGTTCTGTTTACTGTCTGTACAGCGGAGTTTCCGCTGTGTACAGATCTGAGTGTATGTACACACACTGCAGCTGTGTTTGTGTATCACCTTGCAGGTGTGAGACAACTGAGTGACAGATGATACACACTAAAGTTTCAAGAGTACACAGATTCTTTTTCCTCAGGCTTGTGCAATTACCTAAACCCTGGTTATTGATGTGTTCTTACTTCCTGTGTTTATCCTTCAGATCTGCCACCTCCACCCATCCCACCTCCAGCAGTGCTTAAGTCACCCACACACCCCTCCAAGGCAGCCCTGGAGGGTCGGGGAGTCATTTCCCCCAAAGCAGGTGAGGGTCGAGACAAGAGAGGAGGAGGAACGGGGAGCTACCGGCCCCGAGACGGCTCAGACCCCAGAACCAGCTCATCTGAACGCAAAGACGCTCAGGAGAGACAAAAGACTGGTCATGGAGGGAAAGGGAATAAACATGAGGGTAACAGCGCCAACAAGGCACGCCAACATGCAGGTATGACAACGAATACCGTGCGAGGGAATCACTCAATACTGTGTGCACTATTTTTTGATTAAGTCTCAATTCCTCCTACACTTGTTCTTTGCCCCCAGGTTCAGAGGACATTCTGCCCTATAGCCGACCACAGTTCCCCACAGTCAACAGCCCCCGAGACCCAAGCTCCTCCAGCTCCATGTCCTCCAGGGGCTCAGGGGGCCGGCGGAGAGGAGAAGGAGGCCGCAGGAACCCTGCAGACATGGGCCTCAACACCACGGGGGCCTTCCATCCAGGAGATGAAGAGCTAGAGGTAACTGTTCTCAAGGACGCAGGCTAACCCTCAACCCACCTGACAGCTTTGAATATAGCTCTACAGAGGCGGACAAAGATGGTACATCAGCTGATTGCATTGTCTTTTAAAGGGACAGTTCACCCCCAAATGAAAAAATACATATTTTCCCACCTACTTGTAGTGCTGTTTATCTATCTAGATCAGAAGTTTTTTTAAAGTGAGAGGCAGGCCGCCTCAGAAGGGCTCCAAACAGCCTCAGGCGAGGCTCAGTGAATGGAAGTGAAAGAATATTACATTAGTTATCAAAAGGAGATCACATAGAATAGCTTAACTTTGTGTGATTTGGTTAGAGAGAAAGTTTTGAGATAAAGTAGATTTGGGGAATTTTTATGTTTTCTGCACTTTCCCAGAGTCAGAAACTAATAAATGCCTCAGGAAAGACCTTTTTTATGTGTTTGATGTGGTCTGAAGTTATCTAAAACAGCAATATTAGCCTATCTTGGCTCAAATGTTGAGTGTCTATGGGATCAAATAACAAATATGATCCCATAGGCATCCAGGAATTGAGCGAAACTAAGCAAGCAAACTAAAGGGGTCAAGGGACACTTTTCCCCAAGCTTTTTCTGAAGGGAGGCCCATAGTATAAGACTTTGAAAACTCCTGTCAGTTGCTGAGTTTTGTCTTCCTTCTCTCCAGTATAATGGAACTAGATAGACTAGAGTGCTCAAAGCACCAAAAAAAAATAAATAAGTACATTTGAAAAACTCAACTGCAATGTCTCTTTCCAGAAATCATGACCTGATTACTCAAGATAATCCACGGACCTGATTGTGAGCAGTTTCATGTAGGAACTATTTTCTTTCTCTTGAACTACTACACCAACCAACCCTATCACTGTTAACTACCTCAGGGTAGGGTAACCTGAGGTTACAGGTCTTGTCTTGATTTCCAGAAAGAGGCATTGCTGTTGAGTTTTTCAAATGTTTCAAATGTTTTGAGCAGATATCCCCCAAAACTCAGCAGCTCATATCAAAACTATTCAGTAGAATAAATATTACTACAGGCCAGAGGAAAAATGTGTAATTTTTAGTTTTGGGGTAAACTGTCCCTTTAACATAAACAATCATTTTGATACGGCTCCCTTAGACTAGAATTGTGACCAAGATATATACAAAACTAGGCAATATATTTTGCAGTAATCAGCATAATCAGTAGAGATCCACTTGTCAGTTGACCTCAAACCTAGTTTGGCATGTCAGTATTGCAATTCTTTGTTACATATCAGCTGACTTGTACAGAGATATCAATTTTTCTGCAATAAGCTAATATCTGGCTAGCTGTAGTTCAAAGATGGATGCTAACAAACATGCTTGTTTTTGTTTTTCCAGATGGTAGAGAGCTGAAGAACAGAGGAAAACGAGGGACTGTCCTGATTTTTCCAAGAGCGGAGCACCATTGTTTCTCTTACGATTTTAAATATCTCAGTATTTCACCATCATGTTGGCTGCCATCATACTGTCCATCAGTAGTGTTTCTTTACATCTGGAAAACAGACCAATGGTTTTTTTTCTAACTTATCATTTTCTATGTCCATTTAAAAAAAAAAGGAAAGAGTGTCTGAAGATAAAAGAATGGTGCATTCAAAACAAAAATACGCAGTAGTATATTTATGTTTAATTCCAATGCAATATGGAGTGAGATCCTACTCCAGACATCGACATGACTCGGCTTGCCTTGACAAGAACTGGGAGCCCTTACAGTCAGAAGTTACTGTAATAAAATAGCTGCAAGCAGAGAGGGGTGGACTGTCTGTAAATATACTTGTATACATGATGTCCTCTTGTTTTACCCATCGTGGTACCTCAAATTTGTCTTCCTTGTTTTATTTTGCGAATTCTAATTTTATTATGCCAGTAAATATAATTATTATTTTATCATTTCCATCCATGTTGTAAATTGCTATATTATTTAGCTGCCCCATGAAAGTGCCACTTTGGGATTTTTTTTTTCTTTTATTTTGTTTTTTGTAATGCACTGTTATGTTTCGTGTTGTCGTCAATGTTTGTTATTTGTTTTACTTTGGTTTTAAAAGCACAATCACTAAACTTTATTTTAAACCATTCTATCTATTAACCTTTTTGTCTTACTGGAGGAAAACAGGTATGACAAAAGAGTCTAGTTAATCCTGATGATGATGATGATGATAATGATGTAGGTAAAGGTTGCTGTTTACGAAGGCTGTGCTTGAAAGGAGACTCCTTGCGTTATGATTGTCTCCCTCTCCGGTTCTGACGCTAGCTCAAGTGATGAAAAAGACAGGTAATGTGATTCATAGCTGCAATGTAAATATCTTTTCGCATTGACCATAAACTCAGCTATTGCACATTAATTGAAATGGTTTTGTTGTCTACTAATGCACTTAAACGAATGTCAGATACAGGAAATAAGAGTCACTTTGGGAATCTGGAGAGGTTGTAATTGGACAAGAAGAGTCTCTTTTCTTGACAAGGCGGGGGGGCGGACCCCTGTTTTTTTTAAGGAGAAAGGGTGCTGTTGTTTATTCATAGGACATCTGCAAACATTTGTTTCGTAAAGCAAAAAAGTAAAAAAGAACTAAAAAAAAAAGATGAATAAAAAAGTTCAAACTATACATGTGTGTTTGGTCATTTGTTAACATTCTCTGAAAAGATAAAGATGGTCTTCTATATTGTTTTTGAGCCCAATAAATCCTACAAAAAGGTCAAACCAACAATGCATCACGTACTACCTACCACCTACTTCAGTGCATAATAACTATAAAGAGATATCTGTATATGAATACAGAATCTGTAGGCAAAGAACAAGATTTTGTTATCAGAAGTGTTTTGGTTTCCGTTTGTAGTCTGAGCAGTATTACTTAATCATGTTTGAGCAGTATTTGGTAAACGGTCTGGAGAGCAAAAGAGACAGAACACTTTGGCCAAAATACAATTTTGGAACTCACTGGCAATCTTCTGATGACAATTTAGCTTATAATTATCTTCTAATTTATCTGCATTCATATGCATATATTTCTTCATAGAGATTAGCTGAAATGTTGTCTGAGTCTAAAACACCTCACGTCTCACGGCTGATAATTGGACTGTAAACAATCACCGCTGCACAGAGGAGGAGGTCTTGGGCTGCACATCCATTATCCAGTTATTCCTTGGCTACACTGGAAACTCCAAAACAATGGCCACTGCCCCCACAGGGTAAATTGTGATCAGAGGATTTCACAGATACCTTACTATTTCTCCACCTTTTCAGTGGCACTGAAAACATATATATCTTTACAAACAAACTGGTCAAAATTAAAAGTTTTGTTTTAAGAAAGTAATTTTTCTGTTAGTAACGTCTAACAGCTGGACATTGTAATTCATTGCAATAATTAGTAAATGAGGCATTTGCAGGGGAACAATACACATGACTAGTATTTACAGCAGAAGGTTCTTTAGGTTCACTAGACATTTCTCTTATATGCATATACTTTTTATAATCATAAAGCTGTTCACATGCAAGGCTCTGTTTCATTAATGTCAATTAGTGGGAAACTGGGTGCATGAGCTTCTTTTCCACTCCCACAGTTAGACATACCTTAAATAGATTCAGATCTGTCCATCACCTGGTTGCATATCAACACTTCCGCTTGCCCTGCCAGGCCTCACAGTAGACCTGTCAGTGAAAAATGATAAAGAAAGTAGTCAGGTTCCACTGCTTGTGTTGTATCACTAAGTGCTAAGGCAGCTGACATTACATGCAATTATTACACACAGATGCCTGTATTATTAATTCATGTACCCATTAAAGTTGTCAAAAGTATTAATTAAAGTGTGTTTAAAACTATAAAATATCCTTTAATATGAAATATCCATTAATAATAGTATCAAAAGTACCAAAGGTGTATAAAAAAAAATCTAAGTGCCTATCTACAGTAAGTTCAGTCTTAATTGTCCTGCAAAACATTTGGCTAGCTGCTTAACAAAACCAGTTACTTTCTAATTAAAACAAAAAATATGATTATTATATATTCAATATATATTATCATATTCAAAGTAAAATTCTCTAAAATAATTAATGTAGTTAGAGCTACAGCAATTGATTAAAAGAAAATCAATTTCCAATTATTTTGATAATCAATTAACTGTTTTAGTTATTTTTC
>JAJHUR010089591.1:0-26763 GCA_027495735.1 Lutjanus campechanus
AGGTTCTTTGCGTCTGGAGAGGAGGGAGCAGGGGGGAAACAACTCAGTTCAAACTCAGATCAGATATTTCAACCCATTTCATATACCATCTATGGCTCCAACTCGCTATTTAGACTGCTGTACTCACTTTTGGAGGGGCCATGTCTACATATTCCTCTTTAAAGTTGTTCCTATTTGCTCACATGTTGTATGTTGAAGTGTTTTGATGGATATTAATTAAACATCCACACAGTTGGCATGAAAGAACATTGGAAATGCATGGAGAGGCTGTTTGTCTGATTATTATTGTAAGAGGGCTTTGAACCTCTTTTATCCCAGTTGCACAGTGAGGGGAAGATTGTTTTTAAAGACAGCTTTGAAATGAGAAGATCGATCTCCTCAGCACTTTAAAATTGGCCCTTACAAACTGTTTCCAGGTTTATTAAACCGCTTTCGTAAAACAAGAGTCGACTGAGATAATATATTTACTGCAGTCATTTGAGAGGGCAGTACAAGACGTGCATTTAATCTCTCTCTGCATGTTTCACCTTGTGCTGCTGCAGCCTTTACGTTAATGTGACGGCATTTAATTCAGTGCCATGTCGAAAGCTTAATAAGATTCCTGTCATGACTTTTATATAAAAGTGACCAGGATGATTATTCAGACATGACACCAACAGGTTTAACTGCTGTCAGATTACGTGCCTGAAAGGGACTTTGAACTTACATTCCTGTGTGCATACTGTTCGGATGTCAATGCATGAACTATAAATGCTTCAGATAAAATGTCTGCTAGTCAGCACAAAGCATTCGAGACAAAGACAGCAAGGCAGTCAGGGAAGAACTATCAAGACAGATGCAAACCAAACAGGTGCAGATAGATCAGACACAAGTGATCTGCCTGTGAAAAGAGGAACAGAAAAAGAAGATGACAACAGCAGGCAGTAACCTGCATGATCCATACATGCTGCACCAACAACCAACTATAAACAGGAAGTTTGGGCGTTCCTGTGAGTCAGCAGACCAAAGGCATTTGTCACATACTTGCAATAGCTTTAATTCATATGCAACTCTCAACCTAAACTGCATGAGGCCTCGCATAACTTCTCACCGGGGTTCTCTGTGGTTGCAGAAATTAAGTCCTGTCAACTGCAGAAGGGCAAAGCTGGTAGAGCTCCAGTTTGGCCAGGCGATGCTTTCAATCCAGCACCTGCCAGCTCTGATTAAAACGGCCATAAAGTGATGATAACACCTTTTACAACACAGGGCAAATAATAATTTAAATACCTGTTCTTCACTTCTGCACCATTCAAAAACAAGTGGCTAAAACTGATACAAGGCAAATACTTACGCAGCTTTTAAATTAAATTATGTGCATTTTACTGATCCCTTTACTGGTCCAACATTACAACAGTGCTTAGACTTAAGGGTGAAACCGAATTTAAGCCGGTATTTTCTCCAACTGAAGTCATCCTGCTGCCAGAAATGCATTATGGTCTTTCCTCATCCCTGAAAAATGCAGTATGCAACACTGAATGTGTTAATGGCTAAATGTGGAGAGTGTGTCCGTGGTAATCTTGAGGTGTTTGACTTCCAAGACGGAAAAATAAGGAAGTAGGCCTACACGTTTGACCACTTGCAAGCACCAGAAAATGTGTGTGAGTCAAAGTAGTATCAGTAAAGGTGACTGTACTCGGGCCAAGATAATTAATTTTGCTTTGTATTACAGTAAACTGAGAAGTTTTAGATTTTGGACTGCTGGTCAGAAAAAAAACATCAGTTTTCAAAATGGCAAAAAGCAGTTTGCAGTAACAGATTTTTGAGGGCAGCAGGAACAACGATATACTGTAAAATGAGTAACCTTCCTGGGTTCCTGCGTTAATATATGTTTTTTTTCTGGTTGGGTCAGGAATCTACTTGCTAAAAGTAAATTTTTTACTTGCCCATGTACAAAATGTCTTATTTATTTAGCTGCAGCCAACACCAAAGTAACTTGTAGAACTAGTAACCAGCAGTTTTTTGAAACACAATACACTGTGGTAATGAGTTTTGCGATGACCTGACTTGCTTTACTGTTCATGTTTCAAAGGCAACGTCGAAGGCCCAGTGGGAGGGGTTGTCAGCAGCCCTCTTAGCTGCCATGCAAGCCAGATGCTGTCAGCTGTTATGGCACGTTTTTCAGAAGCTTGACATGCCGATTTTACCCGCATTGCTTTCAAACTTGTGGCGAACAGTGCAATACATTATTGGTGTTTGGCCAAGCTTCTCTAACACCACCCAACTAAACTCAATCAGGCAATCTTTATTATAGATTCCTGTCTGCTTGCAAACAATCAGTTATTAACACATTCAGCGTATACAGAGCAACATTAATATTCATCTGAAGTTATGTTTTCTGGTCACCTGGTGAAGGCAAATGCAATGTTCATTCTCATTTTAGCTCTGTTTTGGTCTCCACCAACTCCTGAGGGAAATATTCAGCTCTTAAACATCCAAATGCTCCACTATGTTCAGCAGCTGGTCACTAACTTTGTCTTTCTGCAGTTTGGTGCTGAGAAGGGAGCATACAGTGTCTTTGTTTACTCAAAACAGCTGCCCTCTATGGCTAAAAACATGACATCAGACTACAGCGCTTTAAATATGTCTGGTTCTGGTTCTGGCTCTTGGAAATTGTGATGAAAGAGTTTTTTCCCAACAATTAACCGAGAAAGTAATCAGCAGATTAATCAATAATTGAAATAATTATTTGCAGCCCTGGTGACTGGGTTTCTACACATTTTCCATTTCAATATTTGAGACTGAATTTTCCAGACTACTCAGTACATTTTGACATCTAGCTTTCTTTTCCCATTTCAAATCTTATTTGGGATTGTCAAGCCAGCCCATGGAAAAGTTGCATTCACACATGGTGGCCAGTGCATCCTAGGCATTGGCATGGGATGCACAGGATGTAGCATATTATTGGAAAGGAGAATCTTCTTGCACGTTTTAGTCCACAGAGTTTGTAAATAGCTAATATTTAAAACCACGACTATTTCTGACTGATGGAAAACAATCATTAAAACATGATTTGGGGCATCTCAAATTAGTTTGCATAGCTGGTCATTGGAAAAAAGTGTTCTAGGACATTTTAAACTATAAAATTATACGGTACATTTTCCTTATATGACATAATCTTGTTACTTTGAGCGTATTGCCTGCACCGGCTGTCTGCCAGTAATTCTTGGAAATTATGAATTTTATATTTTAGAAAACAGAATTGGGACACTCAAATACTTTTCCATAAGCTATTTTCTTTTTTCCCCACACTTATCCTGACCTGGAAATTACTAAAATCGAATCCCATACTGTGTAAGAACCCTGTGGTGATGAACTGATGAGTGGGACAACATTTCCCTTTTGAAATCTCAAGGCTTATAAATGAAGTCACGATTGTCACAAAACTCTCAGTGACAATAAACTCTTCAACTACAACAATAAAAGAATAAAGAGACTCTCCTGCTTATAAAAACCTCTCCACAATGAAGGCCAAAAGAGAGTCTGTCTTGTGAGCTTGAACCACAATCGGTCCCTCTGGGCCGACGCTACGAGCTGAACCACCAAGACAATAATTGCACTTCATCATGCTGCCAGCTTCCATACATACTGAGACCAAAGAGCCTTGGCCTTATAATGTGGAACAGCCTTGAGGCCGACTGTGGCCGTCTGGTTTAACCAGATTATGATTATGTCACACGGGAGATTACCCATCCGACACAGAGAGTCACAGAGTCAAGACACATAGACGCACACACACACAGCCATCTGTTATTGCCACAAACTACTGTAGACTCACTCGCTGCTGCACACAAAGCCTGATCTTAGCAAGGAGGAGGGGAGGGGAAGGATGCTGTGTGAACTGCACAAACTGATAAGATCTCTGCTGAAAAACAGATTTTTTTCCACCCCAATCTCCTGAGAACTACCTCTGTGAATAAAGGATAAATAGATCATAAGAAAAAAAAAGGGCAAGGCTATGGAACAGCATAAAAGAGACGGATAGAAGAAGCAACGGATGTTTCTCCCCCCCCTCTCTGTGCAATGGCTGCCTGCTCGGCTGCAGCAGCTGACGCAAAATGGAGCCGCGAGAGCGGGGAGGGAAGAGGGGGGCGGAGGGGGGTTTCAGGAGAGTGAGGGGGTAAATGGGAGGAGGGGTAAGGTGGGGAAAGTGTGACAGCAGCAGAGAGGGGAAGAGCAGCAGGAGGAGAAAAAGAAAAAAAAAAAGAATCATTTGTTCTTCTCTCATCTGTCTGGGCTCCTTCTCTCACCTTGGCCCCGATTTTCAGTCTGCCTCATATTCACTTCTAACAGACGGGGGAGAAAGAGGGAGGACAGGGTGACACACACACACTCACAAACACACACTTAACACACAGCCCTTGCGGAGGCCATTAGTTCTCACACCCATTATTACTTCCTAATGATGTAGCGGCACGTCAAAGATTTCACAGGCGCAGGAGAAGCCTGCTAATCTGAGCGGGCAGATGTCAAAGCAAAAAAAAAGATAGAAATGCTGTTATGTAGCAATAATGTAGAGACTGCTGAGGGGAATAATGACTGCCCAGATATAGACCGAGGGTGAGGGAATCAGAAGAAGAGGCTGGTGAGCTCTGAATGTTTGAATGAAGCAGATGGCTGATTTAAAACAATGCTTCGAGGAGGTAGAGTATGTAAATCCCAGCCAGGTGTCTGACACAAAGAGAAGGAGGACGATTTTAAAAAAGCAAACAGCAACATGCTGGATTCATAGTGAGCGGTACATTCAATAATGTTTTGAGATGAACCTCTCCTGCTGAGGGACTTCGTGGAAGCAGATGTAACCAAACTGGGGACGGACGCGGAACAACATTTGCTGCAGTAAAGCCTTGCAATGAGAAAAACAGAAGCAGAAATTTGACGAGTCTGGATCAGAAAATGTTAGGAGACTTAACTGCCCATAGATTGGAGCTATCTTCTGCAACTCCGTTACCAGGCGCTAGCTGCCTTTACGCCTCTCTCCGGTCTTCACCATAGTCTCTCTCGCCAAGCAGCATTTTTTCTACAGATTAGCACACCGGTTAATCTGCCGTTCCTCTGTGTTAGAACTCCAGCTAACAAAGATGGACACTGAACTCTCTCATACCAGAGGAGACAGAGACTCCAGAGCTCAACTTTGTGTTTGCGGAAATAAAATCGCTCTCATGCTACTCTAAGAACTGGGGTTACACAAGTAACCTAAAGTTTATCCTTCAGCTAGCACAGGAGGTGAGATTTTAATTGTCAGTCTGTGAATAGTAGTATGATGCTGGCTAAAATTTGCCTGAAGAGCTAGAAAGTTTACTGTTGTTCAGTGACACCATCAACTGCTCAGCTGTTCTGTCTCTTTGTAGACTGTCATTATCCTGTTACTGAACGATGTCACTAATGCCAATTTCATGCAGGCACGTGAGTGTGTGTGGCTGTGACGTTACTGTCTGTGTCATTACGTGCATGATGTGACCATCATGCAGAGCATGAGTGTGAATTTGATTGGTGCAGAATTGGAGATGTGACGCTGAAGTGGCCAGTTTTCAGCATGTCTGGCCCTTACCGGTGGCTGGCCGATTCTAGTCTCTGGCCGGTCAGTCGGCGAATCTCTAATCTATAGTGCTACATTTTTGTTTTAGGACACCTAAAAGGGAAATGCTGCTGGTCTTGTTTCAGATTTAGTACTCCACTGTTGCATTTCAGAGTGGACAGGCAGAGACAGAGACTTTTGGAAACGATGAAGCAGACACCCAGATGTGCTTCCTGATTGGGTCTTATTAGGCGTGATGTGTCCCCTAATTCGTCACAACCCGACCCTTACAGGTGCTTTGAGTCTGGCTGTTGCTTGATCGCCTCAGTTTTGTTTCTACTCCTCTTTTAAAAGTTCATGTCCAGTTTGTAACTGATCTTCATCTGCCTTTTAATCCGTGCCTTGATTACCCCTTACTGGACTGGTCAGCTGAGTCAACAACCACGGCAGTCAACAAGCATTATCTAACGTTACTGTTGCTTTTGTTTAACTACGCAAGGAAACATTCAACCATTCGGTGGTGAAAATGAACAACTGGTGAACAACTGATCTGAAGTTCAGGATTACTCTTGGACTTGCAGGGTCTGATTTCAGCAGTTTTGAGCTGCCGACAGCTGTCGTGTAGAAACCACAGCACAGCTAACGGTTAGACAACACACAACAAAGAGATCATTATCCCAGACTGGTGCCAAGACAAATTCCATGAGGCAATGAGTAGTAGAAGCAAAATTCAGAAAATGTACCTGACATTTTGATAACTGTTTCTTAACTCCTGTCATTTAAGAAATACAGATATTAAACTAAAAAGGTTACCCCTTTTCTCTGTTTTCATATCATTATTATAAAAATTGTGGGTTTTTTAACTGTTGCTTGCATAGTAGAGGGTCACGATACCAGAATTTTAAACTTCAATACAAAACTACGAGTACAAAAAAATAATATTGGATTGGAAGAAAAGACATATGCACAAAGAAAATGGTATATCTGGACAAAATAGTATAACTTCCACAATGTTCTGGTGCATAAAAAGTCAATGAACACTGTATGGTTTTGCTGCTGCAAGCCAAATTTCAGACGACAATTAAGAATGAACTGAGAACTTAAAGAACTTTTTTATAATAATACAATATAGCAGGTATTTTTGGTTCTTAGATACATTTCTCACCTTTACAAACAGAATAAGAAGTTTTAAGAAATTATCTGAGATTTTGTTCACATTAAATTGGCCTTTATATTTGGTAGGACGAAACAAGCTATTTGAAAACGTCATCTTGGCGCTTTCAAAACCTGCAATTGACATTTTTTCCTATTTTATAGACTCAGTGATTGAACAATTAATAGAGAACATAATCACCATATTAACAATATGAAACTAATGAAAACAATCATTAGTTTCATCTCTACTCCAGAGCTGGGGTATTATTTCTTATTGTAAAACTGCTTGCCCTGTTGAATCTTTGGCAGTTTAGTTGCCAGGTCTGGCTCAGCTAAGAGCACAGACTCTCTCAGTCGATCCCTTTCAAAATGCCCAAGTGGAAAATTAGTATTTACTGCAGGTAAATCACTGTAGACTGTAGATGAGGGATGTGAATCACTCAGACATAATAAGATGTCCATGATCAAGCTGAAACAATTAGTTGATTAATAGCTTAGTTCATGGACAGAAACTCTGCCTGTTCTGGCTCCAGCTTGTTGAAACTGAAGATTTGCTATTTGTCTGTGTTTTATATTATTTAAAGTTTAATAACTTTGAACTTTGGACGTCTGGTCAGACAAAACAAAACATTTCAAGATCTCACAATGGCTCCTCAGAACTTCTGGGCATTTATTTGGGATTTCATAGAGCTGATAAATAACCAAAAGTTAAATAATCACTAGTTCACAATAACTTGGGTACCCTGATGAACATGTGTTCTTTTGTGAGACATTATATCGTACGACATTAAGGACAGGATACGTCACTAAGTCATCTGTGAAATTGCACAATAATGTTTAAGGAGTAGGAATCAGTGATACGCTGTTACTCTACTCAGCTCATTGCTTTTTTCCATTCACAAGACTAGACAATTAAATTGCATCAGCATACAAAGTCTCAACCTTCCTAACATACAAATAAACAACAACTTCCAGGTGACACGTACCATCATTCCCAAGCAAACTGACAATGAACTGGTGAAAAGCAAACAGTTTTCCAGTTTATATTATTTGTGGTGTATGAATATTTATTTCCCATTTTCTCGATTACTCGATTAACAGTTGTTTGGTCCATTAAATATCAGAAAATGGTGAAAAACGTCAACCGGTGTTTCCCAAAGCCAAAGATGACGTCTTGATAAATGTTCTTTTGTCCACAATCTAAAAACATGCAGTTTTGTGTCTTAGAAGACTAAAGAAACCCCCCTGAATTCACATTTAAGAAGGTGGAATCAGAGATTTTGGACTTTTTTTCTTAAAACGTTACTCAAACCAATTAATCGCTTATTACAATAGCTGGCGATTAATTCAATAATGATTCATGACTGATTAATTGTTGCGGCTCTGTGCGTGAACAGCTGTCTCATTAGAGTAAATGTTACCCTTCTGGTCGGCACCAGAAATACTAACTGATTAAAGTAATTATTAATATTTTAATCATCTAAAACACCATTTAACCGTTGTGTCTAAGATGTTACAGAGCCTCCGACCAATAGCTGGGGCTGAAACCCTGGCAGGCAATCGCTAATGCCCCAATGTAAATGGAAAAATAACAAACTTGCCTGGTTTGTCAGTATTTTGATCTAGAAAATGAAAATAAGGTTACATGCAGGTTCTGTCAGAATGAACTGGCATATAACCAGTCAGCTGAAGCCATGTGTAACCACATTCAGCACAGCCGTGTGGACGTTAACCTGCAATGAGAGCAAGCTGCTGGTGCTAGCGTTGCTAATGCTCGGCAGCCCAATAAGACATTATTTACTGCCCCCGAGTGTTTTCTTACTTTCAGATGAGTCAGCTAGACTGGAAAATTAAGGACATTTGTCACTTGGAACATCTCCAATCACATTAGTCAAATAGTAATGATGTCTGGATGCTGAAGTCTTTCAGCTACTGTGGATGTAGTTCAAACAAGATTACACAGTTTTAGGAAGCTGTTCACAGCAGGTTTGTCAGATACTGTGTCACACTGTTTGCTTTACATGTGGATAGTGCTGGCAGGATAATGCTGCAGTCAGAGGGGAATAAGGAAGGAGGTTTACAGTTAAATAATCTGTCAGAGTCAGCCGGTGTGGGCAGGGAAACCCCTTAATCCTCTGTACACAGGCCGAAAGAACAGATGGGGTCTGAGTGATACAAACTAATGATGTCTCGGGGCAGAGCTGTGAGGAAATCTAGCCCGTCACATCTCAGACCTCAAAGGGATTCATCTGAAATCCGTGGAAACATGAACACTAGATAACACAGTTTGTGCCACGGTCGCTGCATCAAACCAACTTTCTAGTCATGAATCCTTTTTTCTACTTTCAAGTACTTTTCCAGACCTCAGTTTTTATGTGAGACGATCAATTTGTTTTGTTTTTTGTCCACGGTGAAAAGTTTTTCATGTCTGTTTCCAATACCAATAAATATTTGGCACATTTACAGTTTCCAGACCTGCGAGGAAGCCCTGTCGAGTGGCTCACTTTGCTGAAATTTCCCTTCTTTTTTGTGACCACTTCATTTCCACTCTGTACAACCACAGAACTGCCTTGGCACAGGCCAGTGAATCAATATTAAGTAAGTGTACAAATAACACTGACCGCTGAGACACACACAAACACTGCCACAGCCGATGCTGAGGAGGTGGTATTTGCTGGGGCTTCTGAAGCTGGTTGTTAACCTCGACTGTATAAATGACACCTAAAGGATTTGCGGGTCTGGTCGGGGGGCCAAATTTAGATCTCGCTGCTCTCACAAACTAAAATAAATCCAAATAACGAGTCAAACCACTTCGAAGCCATGGCGAGAATTTACTTTACGACCCTTAAAGCCTCTATGAGCAACATGTCAATTCCTGCCTTTGAAATTGGACTCTTTAATGCCTCACAAAGAGATCAATAATGTATCATAATCTCTTTTTTCCATTCATTGTACTCCCTAAGGAGACACTGATGTAATTCACATGTATCAATCAATGTTATGTAAATCCAGCACTTTCACTTCACTTCCATACTGTTGGCCAACGCTGCATAAGAAATTCCTTCCACCCAGGAATTATAGGAAACAGACAAATGAACAGTATTTGGTGAGCTGGCTTTCAGTTTTCATCTTGGAACAGCCTTTCATATGATGTAAGAGCAGCCCGTTAGCATGGCTTTTCTTTAACATGTTTTTAAATCCTTAATTTTACTGTATTCACATTTTTATTCCCTCTTTTCTATTTTAAATTTGTTGACTCTCCCTGACTTAGCATTTACACTGTTTAAACTAATGGGGCACCATATAGGATTTTTGTTGATATCCGATATGCCGACATTTTCCAGCTCATTTTGGCCGATTGTTGATAATGCAATGATTTATTGATTATTATCAGTTTGAGTAATTATTTTTACTCCTCTATGACAATAAACAGAATATCTCTGGGTTGTGGACAAAACAAGACATTTGACAACGTCATCTTGGGCCTTGGGAAACCCTGATCAACAGCTTTTATATTTTTCTGACATTTTATAGACAACTAATCCAGTGGTCAAAAAAACAGAATCAACAGATTAATCAACAATGAAAATAATCATTAGCTGCAATTGGGGCTACACAGTTAATCACAAATCGCAATATGGCCAAGTGCAATATCCAAATCGCAGAACCACAAAAGGAAAAATGTGAAAAAACAGCATTATAGTGAAGTACTGTCACACTGCAAAGATGCCCTGGTCTACTAATCTTGTGCATGTACATCTGATACAGATTTTTTTTTTTCACGATTATTCCCACTAATCATATCACATATCGCAATTTGAGTCAAAAAAGGAACGACAAAATGACTCATGCAGCTGTAGACGTGCACATATTTTTTTCACAAGTGCTAACTAGCCTACTGAACTAGTTAACTGCATTATTGGAACAAATCAGCCAATTATCTGTATTATCATTTCAAGTGTACAGACCCTCTTCTGAGCCAAACTGGATCATTTTGCAACTTCACGAGCACAAGACTCTGACATACCCTCCACCTCAAGAGTCCACCTGTCAGAGAGCAGAGTGAAGCTACTGCACCTAACACCAGCCATGCTGACTTATCAGCTAGAGGTAAGCACAAACGAGAGAAGACCTTAAAATATTAAATGCAGTGAACAGCACGTAGCAGGGGGTCCCTGCTCCGTGTCTCTGTCAGCTAAGGAGTCCATGGCCTGAAGAAGAACATCAAGTCTCTCCTGCAGTGGAAATGTTCATGCCTACTCTTACTATAATGAACCACTGGCAAATACAGACAAAAAAATAGACGCTTTCTAAAATGTACATGTGATGTGGCTCCTTCTCACATGATAAACACTAAGCAATTGTTGCAAATTGCAACTTTGCAATCAGTTTCGGACAAATCCCCACTAGGGCTGCAACTAATTATGACTTTCATAGCCGTTTTCTTGATTGATCTACTAATGATCATTTGCCTAAAAATGTCAGAAATTGAGGGGAAAAAAGGTTGATCAATGCTTCTCAAAGTCCAAGGTGACATCTTCAAATGTCTTGTTTTGTCCACAAACCAAAGATATTAAGTTTACTGTCTTAGGGGAGTAAAGAAAGTTCCCCAATTAATAGTTAAAGTTGTCAACAAAGACATTTAGAACAGTTAAAATGGGTTCACCACTACCTTATAATGTGTGACAATCCAACATGTTATAAATGATAAATAGGGGGCAGGGTATCGAAGTGTCTGCAGAAATTTCTCTGCACAATATCTGTAGTTTTTTCTAGCGTATAAAAGTATTGTTTTAGATGTGAATGTTCAGAGACCTGCATCAGCTCCTTCTTCACACAAAGCCTCACTGTTCACACCACCTTAAACTCTCCCCTGCGTTCAATGTGAGTGAAGCACCGGTGGCAGCCTGTTCTTTTGAGTCGTCTGTCTGAGGCTCAGTCTTTAATAAGGTGTTCCAGTCTACAAAGCTCCACTTTACAGCGCCGATGTAAAAATGAACTGCTGTCAGTCTCAACAGAGCAGGGGCAATACAAACACGGGCGGGAGCAACCCTTCCTCACTGTCCGGACAGCAGAAAGCAGACGAGACAAACCAAAACATCCATCCAAACATCCTGTAATAAAGTGGGGAACTGGTCTCTTTTTTTCCCCTTTGAGAGCCAAAGTCATTTCACCATCTCCTGTGACTTTTTGTGTGACTCATTTTTCATCTAATTCGAGCTGTTCAATGTATCTGCACTACCTGTTTTCCTGTTGATAAACACATCCAGATAAAATGTCACATTTATGATGCAAGTGGGCTAATAATAGCAGCGATTTCATTCCTTTATATAATCTGAACTGTAGCGGGAAACTTACCACTGCTTTGGCATTTTAATTGGATGTTTTTCAAGTGATGGAAATGACAACGCAGTAATGTTTCACCTATTATGCTGCCAGTGAGAGGAAAGTTGGTGGTGGCAGTCGGCTTGAACAAGATGAAAAGGCACCAAATTAACACATTATCGCATTCACACTATTCTGAATAACCGTAATTACCTTGTTTATTTTTGTGCTGTGTTACCATGGATTTACATCCCATTGAGCCATTGTCTGGTTTATGATTTATCTGAGGCTTCTAACAACGGTGCAGAAAACACTCTTAAATACAAGGAGCAAAACTGACATCATTCTACACAGCAGCAAGCAGCGAGAAACTAAGTGCAAAGTATCACCTGCAAAATATACTCAAGTCAAAACTAAAAATGTGAAGAAACACTCTTCACAGTTTACTATGAAAAGGGTGCAAGTTATTATTTATTAATTAACAGGTAGGCAATGATTTAATGTGGCTGGTGAAATGCTCCACATACTGCTGCAGGTTTACCCTTAAAAATTACATCATATTTTATGATGTAATTTTTCTTTGCCAATTTTGACCTGTAACATCAGAAACCTAACTGGACCACAGGGGCATTTGCAGATTCGTCTACATGCTGTTTAACAGAGTTGGGTAGTAACAGGATGCATGTGATCGGGATTACGCAATTAGATCACAAAGAATAAGTAACTATAATCAACCCAGATTACGTTTTAAAAATGTGTAATTAGATAGTAGTTACACTGTCTGGATTACATCTTTGAAATATGTAAATTTTAAAATTATGAAACTTTTTTTCTCCATGATAAATAACTCATAAAAAAGTGCATCTGACAGGGTTTCTTAAACAACTGCTCCACAGAAAAGAACCCAATTCAAAAGTGCATTTTACTTTCAGAAGTGACCATTTTTTTAGTATAAGGTGCAACATTTTCAATGTTTGATTTTGAAGTAATCCAAAAGTATTCAGATTCGGTTACATTTTTTTATAATCTGATGTATTACTTTGCTAATCACAAAGTGATATAATCTGTATTCAGTAACTGGACTACATTTCAAAGTAATCTGATCCCGCCATGCTGTTTAATGTGCTGCAACTGAGCAGCTAATTAGCTGTCTAGCCTGCAAACTGACATCTGCAGCACATTTTCCTCTAGCAAATGTGCCTTTGGTTGTTCATTCACCACAAGCTAAGGTGCAGAAAAAGATGTGTTTATGTTTGTAAGTTAGATAAGAAGGAGACTTTAGCAGGAAAGCTAATAGAGTGCTGCGGGGATGGCGTATTTTTGTAGACTAACCCAGACGTTAGCATCACAGCTGCTTCCCTTAACAAAAAGAAAATGGGATTTTTCCATAGGATTTTGGATAGTGCAGAAAATAAGATCTGTGGCACGTAAACATTTTGTTCAGCAAGATAATCTTCACAAACAAACACCAATTTTATGATTCTTGAGGCGAAAATACAATCACCAGAAGCAAATGGCTAGCGTTAGGCTATAAATTAACTACACCGCGGTTGCTAGGGCTGGGACAACCACCGTTGGCTCATTTAGTCTCTTGTTAGCAACTGCTGTTTTTAAGACATGTAAAAGCTTCAAAATTCACAAGTGGGGTATTTATTGACATATTCTGTTTTGTAGAACAAAACGTTCAAAAATCAAGAGTTCAAAAGAAGCGCTAAGTGTGACCACCTGCTCTGTCTGTGATAGAACGCTGGCGTTTCTGATTATGGAAGATTTGATTGACTGCATATAAACAAGGTTTTCATCTATGTAGACAGATACCTGAACGGTATTACGTCAAAATAATGCAAAACTAGGAGCCGCATAATGAAAACAAAAAACATAAAATTCTCTGTTTTTGTCTCTTCTTGTCTGTAACAGGACAGTACAGGACAAGTGATTTACAAAGCAGGTATGTGTGCTGTAAGACAAAAAAAAACTATTTAATTTCAGTTGGACTTGTGTTACTTTCCACATCTGCTCAGCGAGATCACTGAAAAGCTTGTTAACCTTAGATTTTCAAGGCCAGTGGAGCCAGAGGAGTCACTTCAGCCAAAGCAGGAGGCTTTGTTAAAAAAACAACTTCATCCAGACTCAGCCAGTATTTAAGTTTGCACTATTATACAAGCAGTAAAGCTGTGTAAGGAGCCATGGATCAGCTCATGGTGCTGAGACTTATAATTGCTCTAAAGTATTTCAGCCAAACCCAGGTCAGGTTTTGAGGGGGGTTTTTTATGAAGTGTCTTGATCTTGGAAAGTAACGCTTTGTTTGTTTTCCTATTCTTTGTAAAACTAGTAAGAGCCCGTGCCAGCCGGTAGCTTTGGCTGCATCAGCAAACACACTTGTGTGTTAGCTGCAGGTAAAAGCAGCCTGCTCAGCCCTGTAACCACTGAGCCATGTAGGAATACCAGAGAGACATAACAAACCTCTAAAACACACACTCACACACACACACACACACACACACACACACACGTGCCATGACGCACCTCGTCTCATTACTGCTCACCCTGACAGCTGAAGAGCATTACTTTAACAAGGACCCTCCGACTACAGATTATTTTCTCGGTCTGGAAATAGAATCAGTTGTCATCACGTTATCTGACCCATCATTATGTCAACACTGCGTTACTATGTTATCTGACAACATGCAATTTTCCTCTCTGATCAGCCTGACAATGTCCAACATCCTCGGCTTTGCAATATTTAGCATTGTAACACCGCTGGTCGTGTTGTAAAAGATGAGCCCCGGCCATCTGCAAAACACAGCTAGCATGAATTATCAATTTGAACACAAGCCAGAGATCCATGTAATCCGTTTTGATGTGTGTACACAAACATCTAAAGGGGAAAACTTCCCAGTCAGTACACATGCTGAGGTCACCAGCTGGTACTGAAACCTTGTCGTCCTTGTGGAGTTACAGAGGGCCTGACGATTGTACTTGAATGTACGTGATTAGCAAAGATCTTAAAGTTTGTTTTACATGCTGCCACCCTGTACTTTAGCACAAACAGCCTGATAGAGCCGATAACTGCAGATCAACAGCAGGGAGTGCACACTTGCCCAGGGGAAGTAAAATGCCATGTTGGGTAAGTAACTCTAGCAACTCACTTGGCCAACTGGGTTAGTTGTAAAAAAAAAAGAATTCAACTATATTGATAATCCATTAGAGTTCAACCTCGTTTTTTTTCACTTGCCCAGTCAGGCAAGTGGGTCTGAAACCTACGAACCTGAAGTTAATATTTACTTTCCCCGTACAAACTGTTTAATTTGCGGTTATTAAAGAACAACAAAGACTTAAGTTTATCGCCATGTTTAACAGAGACAGAGAGCATCGCGTCATGCTCTGAAAAACCACACCACACCAGGGGAGCAGATCAGTGCTACAATATGAAACCAAGTGCTTAAACACTACCAAATGACTGTTGCTCACTAAAAACATTAGATTTCAATTAGATTTATTTAAGTACCCTATGTCTACCAGATAGGGAAAGTTGTGAGAAATGATCCCACTGAATGGCCAGAGGTGAAATACTTAAATATGAACGACTACTTGATCACATCACCAGGTAAGATTGTCATTTTAACCTAACAAAGATCAAAACCAGACCTTTTATAGTCAAGTTATTTCATTACATTTCTACAGTTTGTCTGGTCAAATTACCAGCTGTAATCTAGTGTCAGGCTCCCACAGTTTCCCCATTCCTCAATTATTTCAATTATCATGAAATATATTTAAAAAACACTTATTTATTTACTATAAGGCTTCATTATATCATGCATATATCTCATGATTAGACTTTTAGCGACATTTACTTACAATTTTATAGGCTTATCATAGGCTAGGTCTGTTATGGTTCTTTTTATGGTGTTTATCGGGCCTATTTTGTATTTTCTATAATTTATTTATTATTATTTCTAATTTCTTTACAGGTTTTATATATTTGACTGTATATTATTTTAAATAATTAGAATCTGCATTTTAAAAACACTCTAAATGTGTGTTTATGCATGTTATTGATATTCTGTGCTGCCATAAGATACAAATATTTTTTATTTCATTTTTATGTTGTCCTTTCACATAACTAATTAGAAGTGTCATATATACAGAATACAAATGAGGTGGTCCACAGGTTTATTTTCTATCTTGCAAGAGGTCCTTGAGAGATAAAACTGAGAACCTCACTAGTATTAAATTGTTTCATAACCAGTTAAAAACTCCTTGTAGAAGCTTTAATGAAATGTATTTCTTGGCCAGCAGCTCTTCACTGTTTGGCATCTCTTCATAGACGATCACACTCTGCTGTGCACAACATTTCCAAACAATCAATATTTAACTTAATGGTGCCTGAGTTTTCTGTGTAAGTGCAATGTCTTTTAAAAGGTCAGGACAAACAGGGGACACCACTCTAATGCTTGCATAATGAGCCTGCAATGAAATAATGTTGCGTAGGCCAATTCATCTACATATTATGTTGAAGCAGCAACACTACGAAACTGTGAAAATCACTTTAGTTAAACCACAAAAACCTGCAGCTATGTAAGACCTGCGCCAACAAGTGCAAAAAAGAACTGTGCAACTTTGTTTTCAAAGTGAAGTTTTTTCCCCCCATTATTTCTGTATATAGTATTTTTTGCCCATGATGCTGCTTCTGTGGATGAATAAAATCAGGAGAAAAAGCTCTGAACTGCTGCTGAACCTTGTTTCAGCAGGCAGCAGTTATGTAAACAGAATCATCTTGGCTTTTCAACGATCTTATTGCTGACTTGACCTGAGCTGCCGTGAACGAAAGAGTGTCACACAAAAGCAACACAGCTAATTACACAAGAGGAAAGTGAGGAAACCACATCACAAAGAAAGCCTTAAACCAGCCGGGGGTGACACAACGGTTTCATAAACTATTTTATGAAGGTCTGTTTGCACATTGGCATGAGCAGACATCAGGGCCAACAATAATACAGTAGTATCATCATTTCAATTAGAAAATAGGTCTGTACATGTAAAGCAGAATCATAGCATAGCATAGCATTATAGGGAGACTTCAGGGGTTGCTGGTACGTTGACTCTCTTGACACGTTCGAGAAAATACACCTATTACATCTGCCTTTTTCTGAGTTTCAAACACATAATTATGAAAAGAACTGTTTTGTATTGATCTTATAAAATGCAGTCTTTACAGAGGGGAATTCTCAAATTACTGTTAGTTTGATTGCTCAAACGTGTTGTATGTTTAACCCTATGAAAACAGACCTCTCGCACGTGGCCCTGAACTGCCTGCGAAAGATCATTGTTTGCATAATTTTGCGTAAATCCATCTAAAATAAAAACCATAAGAGCTACAGCGTTTGTTGTTTTTGCAGCTGTCATTACGCTGTAGACACACACAAAAAAAAACGTACCAACTTAAAATAACTAATGCAGTGTTAAGAAATATTTGTACATGTTTCTCCACAATTTAAATACTTCTATGAATCATTATGGTTTATTAATTAACATAACCGTTTTCTTAGGCTGTGCAGATTTTAGGGATATCGAGAATTTAAAGACACTCGGTGTGTAACAATTGCACGTCCAAAATGAGAACTGCAGTCCAGATACGAGTTGGAGCCATAGACAGTATATTAAATTGGTTGAATCACTGTTTAATATACGAGCTATGGGTGAAGCCCCCGTCCCCTCCTCCTCAGACTCGAGGAAGCTCAGGCAGGCGGCAGGAACACCGCAGGAGCGCAAGACTAGGGCAATATTGTAATTTGACAATAACAAGCGACGACAAGTCCTACACCGCGAGTTGATCAGCTGTTTATAACTGTCAACTGTCTGTCAATGTAAAGTTAAGCCCATTATCCTGAAAATAAAAGCCCACTGCTCCGAAAATACACATTCTGGGATTTGAGATAAGTGACTGCCTGCAAGACTCCTTTAACATATTGACCCAATTTAACAATTGTTGATGATTTCGTACTACTCAAAAACTGTCAATAACTTATTTGCAGAACGCTCTGCATTAATTTTAACTCTAATTCATGTGAAACAGGCAAACAAAAACACAAGTTACGGGAATAGAAATTTCAAAAGAGAGCATGCTGGCTGAATGTTGTTGTCAGAGATGAGAATATTTCAGCTCAGCATGGTTCCCTAAATCTCTGAAGACATATCATGGTCATGTTCTAATTTATTCCAGTAAATATATTCCATATTTCTCCTTTAACAGAAAGAGATGTAAACTGATGAGATTGCAGCAATATTTGTTTTTTCTTTGGTATTCTTTCAACTGTGCTGAAAACTTGCAAAAGGCTGGACAACAATAGGAACAGGAAATACTGTTCTTCCTATAGCCAACATCCTGAATCAAGGTCACCATGTAATAGGCTCTGACAAATGTCAAACCCATTACATAATCTCCTCAGCTGTGTCAGTATAAGCATATGGCTCGAACAAAAAAAAGCAGACTGCAGTCGAGTGGTGCGAGCCTCTGGCTAAATGACTATTGTATGGCACAATGACACAGAATCCAGGTCTGCTCTTTCCAATCTTAAACAATACTCGTCGATATATTTACGTTTAAAATAATTAACAGTGCCTGGCTTTCGTTAAGACACATTTATAAAGTAAATTATCTTTGCAGCATATGGACAAGCCATTTGCTTTTCTTTACAGCAGCTGTCTGAACCAGTTCTCCTCAAAACAAATACCCATTACATATTCACTGCTATCCATTATTACCTTTAAAATGACAAACTACAGTATGTGTATACTACTAATGGGATTCTCAGCCTTTTATAGGCCTGTACTATGGGAAGAGCCAGGGCAAAGAGCCAAGCAATTCATGGGCTAGAGGAAGGAGGAGGAGGGATTAGTCACCACTTCTGTTAACCCTCAGTGTTATCTGAAGATTTATACAGTGACATGATCTTCCCATCAGCCACCTTTAGGAAGTTATGCAAGAAATGCCAGTGAACATCAGCTTCAAACTGTTTCACTCTCAAACCCAAGGCAAGGACAGGCTGGTGCATAACTGAATATTTATTACTGTATTCCAGAAACAGAAATGAAAACTGTGTGGATGTAATTTAGAAATGTTGTGGGTTTTTTTCTTCAGGGATAAAGCCATTTATGAGTAAAGAGGATTTATTCAATACAAGCCAAAACACAGAGCACTTCTGTTTGCCATTAGAGCGACTATATATATTCTACTGTACATTTCTATTAACATGAGTTTACTTTAATCAACAATCTGCGAGCCAAACAAACTGTTTTCCGTAATGGTGCATGTCCAAGTGCTACAGCAACAGACAATAGTCCATATGCGTGGTCCTTGCTGAAAAATTAAAAAACCTCTGCAATGTAATCTGACTACTGTGAGCTCGAGCATCAAAACATGACGCCTGCTGTACATGGAAGAAGAGAAAAGGTCACAGTGGGAGGTGAATCTAAAATTATATCATACATTAGGCCTGCAACTAACAAATATTTTCATTATCATTTAATCTGCTGATTATTTTCATAATGAATCAATTGTTTAATCCATAAAATGTCAAACAAACTGTAAAAAAAAAAAAGAAAGAAAGAAAGAAAAAGGTCATTACAAATTTCCCAGAGCCCAAACGGACATCTTCAAATGTCTTTTAGTGTCCAACTAACAGTCCAAAACCCAAAGATTCTTCATTTACTGTTACACAAAACGATCTTAATGATGCAAGAAAAGAGCACCCAAGATATTTTCAGTTAATCAGTGTCGAGTTCAAAATTTTCCAAACAGAACTACATTCAGATGTGATCTTCTCCAGTCAGTACAGATGTACACAACAACACTACTTCAGAGTTTAACATATACATTTTTGAAGACATAATAAATACAAAAATACATTTTTAGCGAGAGACAAATCTCTCTTGGTAGTCCAAACACATTTCATGTATGGGAAAACTGGCTCACATTTAGCAATGCTGTACAACAGACTAAGGTTGCCAAAAGTATTAAAGCATTAATACTTTTTCGATGCCACTTTTAAAACAAAACCACACTAACGTTAAAAGGAATTAAGTGCTCATTGAAGACCTCAGTTCAGTCTTAATTGTCCTGTCTGTGAAATGTGGCCTGCAGCAAAATCAGAGCGTTCAGTGTTTTGTTCTGTACCAGCACCGTGTGCAGGTTGTTAATTGAAAAATGTTCTATTTTGTGTGCATCAGACTTCTTTGTCTTTTAGCTGCGGCATTGAAAGAGTTGTTAAATATTGTTTTTTTTAATACAAATATTTTATCTAAGTTCAAAATTCTGGTATCGTGACAACTCTAAAACAGAACAAGTGACAGTATTCACTTCCACTTTCTATCTGGACTGGAGCCACTTGTTAACCTCAAGCAGTTTCCATAAGGATGTTTTGTGGGGACTGAAAGTAGAAAAATAAACTCAATATACAATGTAAGGGGCGAAATATCTAACTGATATACATTTACCCTCAACCTCTTTGAGTGAATTAGACCATTTTGGTCAATGTCATAAATCAACGATCGGGCATGCTTATGAAGTAATCAATTTGTTGCATATTTAATTGCTGGATTTGCCAAAAACAGACATTTAATTTCTCAACTGATGATGCAAAAGACTATATCACGATAATCTAATTGGTGGCTTTTTTTTCTTCTCACTCGCACCAGATGCCACAAGTAGGTGGGCGCTGAAATTGAAAGCTCATTTCAACCTGTTTTCGATTTAATATTGAAATCGTGACACCACTGATAGATAGATAGACAGATAGATAGATAGGAGTATGGTTATAAAGATGTCTGCAATGGAAGACTTCGCCTGGCAGAAAACACTCATACCCAATATATTTTCAGCCATTCATTTAAAAAAAAAAAGCCAACCAGAGAAAGAAAACTATTTCTAGAGAGTAAACTGTGGACAAGGGCCATCACAAATTTAATCAAATCATGCAAATGCAATTCCCACAATGTTTAACAATTGCTTAACTTGTTCTGCAGGATAAAAGAAAGATGGCTTGTGCAATATGGGGTGGAAACATTGAGTGATAATGGAAGACAAGTTGGCAGGCGAGCGGGCTGCAGATAGCAATCCAAGACAGCCTGGTGGATGAAAAATCACATGGCTGACTGTAAACAAAGCAGTTATGCAACAATCTGAGAATCATGCACGCTGCCAGCAGGCTCTCTGACCCACTGTGAACTATCCCTAGCTGCACAGCACAGGGTGAGCTGTGCATAGGTCAGCGTGGGAGGGGAGGGACGTCCAAAACTGGAGCCCATTTAGACCTGTAGGGACGGCTGGTGGTGGAGCCCATCCCCCCTAATGTGACTCATGTTTCCCCGCTCAGTGTTGGCTGCTTCCCGCACAGAAGGGGGCGGGAAGGGGAAATGAAGCGCCATAATAATGTTGTGAAACATGCAAACATTATATTACAAAGGCAATCACGTGTTGTCATTCATTAAAACAAGCAACATGTTTATTAGCCGTGTGAAAAGTCACCACTACTCTGAAAACTTGAAGGGAGCTGGGATGCTGCTGATGTTGACACAAGAAAAAGTAGCAACCAGGAACACGTTCACATCTCATATTGTGCAAATCTGAGTGCAAAAAAGCTGAAGTACCAGGGGCTGATAACAACTAAGTCAACAACAACGTGGCATTTGCGTTGATGACAAACCAAAGCAGAGAAAGCACCGCACGGCAGGAGGGCAATACTGTAACGTACAATCATAATACGGCTGTGCAAATGAGAGAAGGTGATGCTCTGAATGCTGCCTTGCAAAGAGCAAGAAAACACGTCACACCGCATGGCTCTTTATTTGTTGACAAGCCAAACTCCAGCACCAGCCGGCGGGGAAAAGGTGGCAAAAACAGGCCGGCGCTGCGGCAGCCACTTGCCCCTCTAGCAAGTTGTCTTGCCGAAATTTTGGTGGGCTAGCTCGCAAGCTAACGGCTCTGCTAGGCTATAATGTAACTGAGGAAGAGAGAGAAAGCACATTCACCTCCGTTAGCCGCTAACGCCCATCCCCCAACCAACCAGCCTTCCCTGTCTGCGTCCACCATCTTTAATCTGTGCTCCGTCTCCCTTCCCGCCGCACAAAACACGACAAAAACACCACACACTCACCTTTAACGACCATCCCCGAATCGATTATCACCTTCCGAAATAATAAATCGATTTTCGTTTTAATATCGTGCGTATTTTAATATTGAAAATTGGCCGTGCGAGCGGAACCGCGCCTTGAGAGAAGAGCAGCAATCCTAAACCGCCATCTGGTGGTATTTTCCTCTCTGTGATGCAGCGGGAGCGGCGCAGCCTCAGACCGAGACACAGCTGCCCCCTGGCGGACACACCGGACACACCGGGGCCGCCGCGGCGGGCGCGCGCCTCCGGGGGCGAGCATGGGAAGGGAGGGACCGCAAGACCCCGCCAATACAACGCTCACGGGGACGCGCACGGGAACAGAGAGACTCCCCCCTCCTTCCCTATCAGTCCAGTTATTAATTTGACAAGACTAATTAAAATACTATATCCAGAGCACTTTAAAGGGGAAAACACACACAAATACTTACTGATTAACATTTATACACACACTACAGCAGGATATTTAAATAAAATGTAACGTTAATTAGTCAAAACAGGGGAGACCGGGGGTAATTGTTTTTATTATTTTTTTTACATTTTCCCTCATAATTCACAGACTACTTGAAATAAATTAGTCCAGGGTTTCACAAACGTTTTTCATGTCAAGCACCCTCACAATTAATGTACATTAATCCACAGACCCCCATTTTAATATATTTTAATAGTATTTTTACTTTATTTTTAGGTTTGAAGATAATAAAGTCTTCATAGTCAACCAATAATCAAACTACAATCACTATAAATTACACCAAATAAAAACCTGCCAACCATAATTTCATCCCTTGTGGTTCCAAAGCCCAAAAATTGTTATAAGTTAAAATATTCTATTCCTCCTTTTGCTGGGGACCCCCTACAACCCCGGACCCCATTTCAGTTCAAAAACAATTGTACAAGTCATCTTTATAAGAAACATATATATGTGGACTAATTAATAGTACAGTTGATAAATTTTACACTAATAAGGACAAAAATGTAATATTAAATTTAATGCAAGAAGTCAGACTGCAATTCTGACTGAAAAAATAATACAATATACAATACAATACAATACAATACAATACAAAAGTAATCACATTACTGCTGTAGTACCTAAAAATGTTACTCATGATTTATTTGGATCAAATTCTTTTAGATGTCAGGCATTCAACACAAAAGTTTATTTAAATTTTTGTGGAAGACTAGGTAAGTATTAATAGTTGTTACCATGGTGACTAGATTTTAATTATTTGAATTTAGTTAAAAGTAATTTTACATTTAAATTTAGTGAAATGTATGTGTGTGTTTTCTATCAGAAAGGTATTACAACACAGACAAACAAGGTGCTTATATTGCAAACATGGTAAAATTTCACATGCTTGTCAGCAACACCCAGATTACCATTGATTTTCGTAAATTAATTTATAAATCAATAATCTAGAGATGCAATTGGTGTAAGTTTAAATTTGCAGTCATCTTAACGTTAGACAAGAAACATCCAAAAAGTAACTGTCACACCACAAGCTTATGTCTGACTGGAGAAAATGAGCCTGTTACAATTGTCCCCAGTCTCCCGTACAGCAAAACATTCAAATACAATGCAACCATAATGAGCTCAAATACATCAAATCCCTAAGTAATGCCATAAGAGATTAAAAGATAAAAGGAGCTGATATAACCTACATGTATAAACAAATGCTATATATTAATATGTCGGTTATTTTCTCTATGAGGGTGTGAAATGAGGAGTGCAGTGTTTTCTTCAGATGTTTTTGTTTGTGTGACAAAAACTAAATGATAAAGCAGTAAAACGTCACACTTGAGAAGCTAAAAACCAGTAAACGTTTGGTAATTTTACTGGAAAATGACTGAAACTATGAATTACTTATCAAAATATTTATATAATATATAATATCTTTGCAGCTCTGATAAACTCACCACAGAGCAAACGTCTGCACGGTATTAAGGATTTTTTTCCTCAGAGTAATATTTCAAAAATTGACAGTATGGCTTAAAGAAGTCAGTCCATTAATGGCCTCTGACCTAAGGTTCAGTTCTCCTCCTCTTCTCCTTTTCATCTCTATCTTACACTCTTAGAAATAAGGGCTCCAAAAGGGTTCTTCCTGTAGAGCTGAAGTACTCAGAACCATTTGCTTCTGAAGAACCCTTTTTTGAACAAAGGGTTTGTCAAGAGTTCTTTGGAAGAGTAAGGTTTGGATTAAAAACACTTTTCATCCAGAGTACTCTTATAGGGGGGGGTGTCGTCAGGGATAGTTGAAATCATTGAAGAACTCTTTACACCATTAAAGGGTTCTCACTAAAACAAGCAGAATATAAAAGGGTTTCCCGTAGAACCCCCTGAGCATGTTCTAAATAACAACCTTGGAATTAAAAAAAGGTTATTGGGAGAACCCCCTTGGTAGGTTTGAGATAAAACCCTTATAATATAAAACGATTCTCAGTAGAACCCTCTGTGTGTGTGTTTAAGATAAAACCCTTGGAATACAAAAGAGTTCTTGGGAGAACCCCCTGTGTGGGTTCTAGATAAATTCCTTGGTATATAAAAGGTTCTCAATAGAATCCCCTGGGTGTGTTCTTGTTAGCACCCTTAGAAGGTGGAGCAGTTCTAGATAGAACCCCCAGAAAGGCTTCTGCATGGAGCCATTACACCTTGGAAGGATTCTCTGTAGAATCTCACCCTAAGTGGGTTCTAGATAAAACCCTTGGAATATAATAGGCTTCTCGTTAGAACCTTGTGGCTGGGTTCTGGATAAAAACCATAGGAAAACAAAAGGGTTCTTGGCAGAACCCAATGGGTGGTATCTAGATAAAACCCTTGAAATATATAAAGATTCCCAGTAGAACCTCCTGAGTGTGTTCTAGATAGAACCCTTGGAATACACAAATGTTCTCCATAGAAGCCCCTAGGTGGGTTCTAAGTAAAATCCTTGTGTGGGTTCTCAATAAAACCCTTGCAATATAAAAGGGTTCTCTGTAGAACCTATTGGGTGGGTTTGAGACAAAAAGCCTCGAAATATGAAAAGGTTCTCAGTAGAACACCCTGGGCGGGTTCTACATAAAACTCTTGGAATTTAAAAAGGTTTCTGGGTGGGTTCTTGTTAGCACCCTCAGATGGTGGAATGGTTCTGGATAGAACCCCTGACAGGGTTTTGCATGGAACCATTACACCAATGTAGAACCTCTCACATGGAATTCTTTTCTTTCACCGGTGGTTCTGAGTATAACCCTTTATGCTGGGCTCTAGTTAGAACTCTCTGACAGTTTTCCAAGTGGAACCTCTATAAAAAGTTCTACCAGGAACCGAAAGGGTTCTCCTATGGGAACAAGCTGAAGAACCCCTTATGATTCTACCCAGGACCTTTATTTCTAAGAGCGTAGATCTGAGACAGAGAGAGAAAAGACTGAGCCAGTGATCAAACTCCTGATCCATTCGTCTCCATGAGGTCTTTGAGCTGAACTGGATGAGCATGAAACCCAATTAAAGCCTGAATGGACCCACATTACTCACTGCTGCTCACTGTGGCCTCACGCTGCCAGAGACACACAGAGACAGAGACAGAGACAGAGACACACAAAGACACAGACAGAGACAGAGACAGAGACACACAGAGACACACAGAGACAGAGACACTTCACTTTTATTATTGTACCTTATTTGTAATGGCTTTGGCAATATTGTTAACCCACAGTCATGCCAATAAAGCTTATTGAAACTGAAATTGAAATTGAAATTGACAGAGACACACAGAGACAGACAGAGACACACAGAGACAGAGACACACAGAGACAGACAGAGACAGAGACACACAAAGACAGAGACAGAGACACACAGAGACACACAGAGACAGAGACACTTCACTTTTATTATTGTACCTTATTTGTAATGGCTTTGGCAATATTGTTAACCCACCTTTCAGAAAAAGGCTTTTTGAACAAGTCCAGTTGCTTTCGATTTAATCTTGCTTTGGCTTACAATGACCTGGACGAATGAGAACATTCACGGACATGTTAACCCACAGTCATGCCAATAAAGCTTATTGAAATTGAAATTGAAATTGACAGAGACACACAGAGACAGACAGAGACACACAGAGACAGAGACACACAGAGACAGACAGAGACAGAGACACACAGAGACAGAGACAGAGACACACAGAGACAGACAGAGACAGACAGAGACAGAGACACACAGAGACACACAGAGACAGAGACACACAGAGACACACAGAGACAGACAGAGACAGACACACACAGAGACACACAGAGACAGAGACAGACAGAGACACACAGAGACAGAGAGGCTTCACCTAATTATATTAGTCCCACGTGAGAGTCATTAGTAGATATCAAACACCTGCATTATGTATATATGTGTGAGTGTGTGTGTGAGTGTGTGTGTGTCTGTGAGTGTGAGTGTGTGTGTGAGTGCATAAAACAAAAAGAAAGGATGATAAAATGTCTTTTTTTATCCTTGTAATAGATAAGGTAGTGACGCACACACCCACACATACACCCACACACACCTACACACCTACACACACCTACACACACACACACACA
>JAJHUR010089592.1:0-16390 GCA_027495735.1 Lutjanus campechanus
ATTTGGAAGTGAGCCCTGCACGCTGTTTTGGATGGCTCTGCACGCTGTGTTTTACAGTCTTTTTTTAAACAAGAGGTTGCATTGACGTTAATGCGTGCCAGACTTACTTATATGGGAATACCCCGGCATATGCTCTAAGCCTGCCTTCTCTCCCGCTCTGCTTCGGAAGTTGTATCGCTGTGCGCTGCTCTGCTGTCTACAACAATTTCACAGTGTTAACACGTTTGAGCAATGGCTCCCAGAAAATGTTTGTTCTGGTGTGAGGGAAAGTTAACTTTGTTTAGCTTTCCTAAAGAGGCAAGCGCCAGGCAGAAGTGGATAGAGTTGCTTTTTACGAACGAAGCTGGATTAGCCAAAACCGAAATCCATCCTTACACCGCACATGTAAACAGGTAATGACAAAAACAAGCTACGCCTACCATTCAGAGACGTCATGAAGTAACCTCTGTTCTGGAAAAACTTCAGGCTGTCCAGTCTGTACCTCCAGATCGGATTCGGGATTCAACACATACGGCTGTATTTCAAAACTTGTCATTTTCAAAAGTTCGCTGTTTACTCCTGCACCAGCTAAATGAGGAGGTGCGGCTCAGCAGCGCTCGGCAGCTCTTCGGAAGTCCTTGTGAATGTGACCAATCACAGCAGAGTGGGCTCGGCGGGAGGCGTACATGGAGGGGGGCTGGGGGGTGGAGTAAATTACACAGACCGTTTTCGCGGGATGCAGGAAATACAAGGAGGAGATGCAGAGAGAGGCACAGCGTTCTGAAGATCTACAAAGCTTTGTGTGCGGGTAATCGTGTGTAGCTGCTCTATAGGAGTCCAAGACTCAGTACAATGGCCCAAAAATGAGCATAATACTGTAGGTCCTCTTTAAGATAAGTCATGATTACTTGCTTTCACAATAATGAAAACACTGCGAACCATGATGATTAATATTGAATTCAGTCCCTAACCTATTACACTTAAAAGTAAATTAAATAATAAAAAGTTATAAATGTTCATGAGTGTTATTTTTACAGTGATGCATAACAAGATACTGTGTGTGAAATGGCTCATATAACAGCCAAATTGTCACGACACCTTACAAGGATTTTGGCCACTGATGTTAATACCGAATGTATGCCAACATGAGTTGCCATTAACATATACTAGGTGGAAAAGTCTCACAAAGCACATAGACATGTTAAAAATGACACATCCTTTGTTTAAGTGTGTAGACAGGCACGAAGGCCGTCACCAGCCTCAGCATCCAACCCCTCAGCCGGGAGAATAATTGCCCCGGGAAGCTGATGGACTGTCAGGAGTCACACGAGCTTGTTTCCTCTGTTCTCCTCTTTTCTTCCCCTCTTGCCTGGTGACACAGACAGACACTACGGAAGCACCTTGTGTTCACCATGCATGGAGATAAACTGCATATTGCATTCTGTTTCAAGTGTTACAAATCTCTTGCAATAATATAATAAAAGATGTATTATTCATCACTTCTACGCTGACGGAGGAGAGGGATGAAATATGCATATGGCGCGTGCGCTTTTTCAAACAGCCGACGCCGGGCAACATGTGACGGGTGATGAGGGAACATCACATCATGCCTCTGGTGTCATCAAAAGCTGGAGAGGGGAGATTAGTTGAGTGAGGACAACATGGGCAGACATAGGGCCACTTCATGGCTGGCAAAATGACTGGAATATTTGGAGAGAGAGGGATGCTGGTGTAAATAAGCATAAATTTTCAATCTACTGTATGATGAGAATCCATTTGTGGGTCCCCAGGTGTGACAAACAAAAGGTTTGGATGTGTTTGTTCCAGATCTGTCTAAATGGTTTTGCTTTATTTCCCATTGAGATAGGGTGCGCAGGGAGTGTGGGATTGGGGTGCTGGGGGTGCCAACTAAGTAATTTTGCCGCCTACACTCTGCAGAGGGTATAATTGCAGACCTTAAAAATACCCATTCTGCTCTGGCACGTATGAAAAGCTGTAAGGGGGGGGGGGGTCGCCGGTCATGTGAGCACACGAACATGTGGTGTGTGCATACGTGTGTGGGACAAGCGTGGTTGCACATTAGAATGAGATGTTCATAACACATATGCATGAGTACCATACATATATTATTGTAGAGGAGTAGTGGGAAAAAAATGCCTCCATTGTTTCATTCCAAGAAACCTCATCATGACAGAGTATATTTATGAGGTAGCGTAAAATGCACTATATTTTTAGGGAACATATTCTATTTTATGTTGGTGATTTCCAAGTGTTTTCCTATTGGCCCGGGGGTCTGTGTGAATGAGTAATAGACAGAGTAATGGCTTCATCCTCGCCCAGCTAAATTTGTTTTTCTTCCTCCTGCCTTGCAAATACAAAAAAACTGCCAAAAAAATGATAAATAACAGCCACCCAATTACTCTGGCATCACCGTATTCAGGAATTTATGTTTACATTATCAAGATGTACCACTGCTCTGCATGACAACACCTTGCCACAGAAACAAATGGCATTTACATTTCCTCTGGGTGCTAGCTAGGTGCAGGTTCCTATTCATTTAGCCAGTTTGCCTCCTGAAGTAATGGGAGGCCCTGACCTAGAGCCTCTCTGTCAGCCCATTAGTGAGCGTGGAGAGCATTGCATCGGCGCCTCTGCTGTTCTGCCACTCACAAACACCCCCTAGAATCAACACAAACAAGCCCAGAACGCTGCCCCTCCTGCTCACACACACACACACACACACACACACACACACACACACACACACACAGCCAGGCGAGATGAAGCTGGGGCATTGATTTTATAATGATGCCCTGGCTGCTTCCAGCCATGGAGGAATTGAAGCTGGCTGAGCTGAGCTCTTGGTGTGTGGAGAGTTTTTTGGATGGGAGCCCTGCTGGTTGCTGGGACTAGTCCGGTGGAGAGGCTAGGCTACAGACGTGTGCAGTCGGTGGATCCAGAGCATGTAGAACATGGAGAGGCAGCCGTGCCCAACTTTACAGAAGCACCCGGAGCCAAGCGTCCCTCCTCAGCACACACAGACCTGCAACTGCCAATCAAAGCAGCCTCGGGCGCTGCCACTGCCTTGTGCGCATAAATTAGCATGTATTTGCATAAGAATCCACTCGTTTAGCAGACCCACTTGGCTCTCCCCCCAAATGGCATTTTCTCGCTCCCCCCCTCCCTCTATCTCTCACTTTTCCTCTCCTTATCCTTTTACAAGCACCGATAAGAGCTAGAAAATAGTGTGTTAACCCTTTTCAGACCAAACCCTCTCTTGACACAAATTACATGTGTGCATGCATGATTGAATGGGTGCATATGCTTGTTTGTTGTGGGCTTGCAAATGAGCAAAATGAGCCAACAAATGAATCAAAAAACAAACAAACAAACATAGGTACGCCAACATATTTCAGGATTGTACACAGTGCATGACAGTTTCCTTTTTCTGAAAATTGCCCTGCAGTTTTCTGTGTTTAATCTGAGAATTTTATGTTGTGGGAGGGAAAGTTCTGCTTTACCCATTACCAACATCTTTAAAATGCCTTGCACTTCAAAGTTGCACAGCAGCTTATGTGTCACATAGCATTCACCAACACGGCTACATTATTCAGCGACAACTTTAAAGCCTTGTTTCACACGGTTCAGCCTCAATAGCCCGCAGAGAGCAGCGGTGCATGCATACCCTTCTAAATTACAGCTTAGAAGATGGGAAAATGCAGTTACTGGTCAGCAATGGTTACAAGGAAGGTGAGCCAGATGGAGGAAGACAATGAGTTGACATGAATTTTTAACCAGGAACAGTCAATCAGGACACCATGCAGCAGGCCTGGCAGGGATTAATAAGTAAAGAACAGAGGGAACTACCCGTTGCCCTGAGCACAAGTTTTGGGATGCAGTAATTGGCTAGGATTGTGCCTTCAGAGTCAACTTGAAGCTGCGCACATGAGCCTAATGAAGGTTTCTCTGACTTTGTTGTACTTTTCTCACCCATTCTGCTTACTTTTAGCGTGGTCCGCAGTTCTCATCTGGTAAATTATTGAACGTGGTCTTTGGTCCGTAAAGCTGGCTAGGATTGTTAAGTTCTTTGCTCCCAGCTATATTCCACAGGTGATTAGTTACCATGGATGTATTAAACAATACATGAGGTATTCAAACATGGTGCCCTGTTCATGCTAATGAAAGCTGCTTGCCAAGTACATGCAGTACACCGAAAAAAAAAAACAGTTCATCTTGCTTTCCGCTTCCGTGCCCATGATGCATGTGCAATGGTGTATCTCTTTGGCTCTGTGTGACCATCAGCTCGCCCACAGAACTTGCACATAAATATCTTGATACAGCTGTCTGTGGTTTTTGAATGCGTGTGATGATCTGGAAACTTTGACCACAACATCCAAATTGCCACACAGAGCAGCGCTGTCCCTGGCTTTTATACAAGCTAGTTACAGCAAAAAAAAAAAAAAATACACGGTCGACAAGTTGATGCAGTTTCAGCAAGCAAAAGGGACACACAACATTAGCTTGAATGGAAATTAATGTGAACAGAGTTTGCACATGGAAGCTAAATTGTGTCTACGACATCAACACTTGTGCCTCATCAATGCCTCATATCTTAGGCTTTATTGGGTGGTGATGTCTTCCACTTTCAACATACACATACACACACACACGCACATTTGTGACTCTTATCTGATTATGAGCCAGAAGTTATGTACTGAAATGGGGAACAAGTACATCTGTGCAAGAGGTGGCATTCATGTCACACAGATATACATTCACAAGTGAGATAGCATGAGTTCAGGTGTGATTCTAGGGCAGTGTTTCCCCACCCTGGTCCTCAGGGACCCCTGTCCTGCATGTTTTAGATGTTTCCCTGCTCCAACACACCTGATTCAAATGGTCAGATTGTTATCAGGCTTCTGCAGAGGCTTGATGACGAGCTGGTCATTTGAATCAGGTGTGTTGGAGCAGGGAAACATCTAAAACATGCAGGATAGTTGTCCCCGAGGACCAGGATTGGGAAACACAGTTCTAGGGGATAGGTGGCATACACTAATTTGGAGCGTGTCTAGTACCACACAGTTGTGGGGAAGCATGTGTTACTCCCTCTTTGTTAACCCGAAGACAAAAGTCACACTCTGTAAGAGGTAATCTGGCTCACAGACATATGTGCATACAGACAAGCGTATCATTGGTTAAATACATATGGACGCATACAAGTGGGTGCAACTTCTGCTGTGCTGGGCCGACACATTAAGCCAAACCGAGTCAACCCAATCAGCATGTGTATAGGAAAAAGGAGCAAAAGAGCCACAGTAGTTATCAACTAAGGCGATAAGCCTTCATTGCTTCTGCCAAAAAGGAGCAGAAATAAGCGTGTCCTTCCAGGCATCGTGTTGATTGGAGCTGGAGCAGATAAATACCTGTGACTACTGCAGAGTCATTGCCAGTTGTACTCTTACCCACTGAAGACAAAAGCCAGTTATAGTGGGTGTTAGTGTTTTTTTTAATCCAGTGTAAAAGGGGCTCAACTGTTGGCTTTTTTAGATTTTGGTATACAAACTGTGGCCAGCTGCCTCTTGTTCTGGACTTTGCATTGTTATCATCAGATCATTGTCAAAAGACTGATGGGGCTTATTTTTCCAGACAGCTAGCATAAGGTACTAAATACTATATATAATACTACTAACTAAGGTATACATGGCAATTATAGTGAAGTAAAAAGCAGATTACTGACTCAAACATATACTTGAGTAAAGAGTAGAAGCACAGCTTAAAAAAACATACTTCCTTTACTAATGTGTGTTACTTGTTGCTGGTTACTGCATACTCCTGGGACTAGTTGTGTGTGTGTTTACATGCATGTGTATATTTGTTGGTGTGTGACAATCAAAAACTGATAGCATCCACTTTTAAGTTAGGCATGTTTATTCCTTGAGGACAACTGGCAAATTTTAGCTCAGTGTGTGTGTGTGTGTGTGTGTGTGTGTGTGTGTGTGTGGGTGTGTGTGTGTTTTCGATTTTACGTCCTAACAGCAGCTCAAACCCCAGGAGGTTGTGCAGTCGCTCAGGGGGCCGCTCTCCCTTCCCATGCTCCCTGCTGGTCCAGGCAAACGGCTGAGCTCCCTGTCACCATCTCCAACCTGTGTTTCCTTCCTTTCCTCATATCTAATATGAGTCACACACACTCAAAGAAAATACACACACACACACACACACACACCCCAAAGGGCTTAGACTGCCCTGTCTCATCCCATTTCCTCAGTGCCTTTGATCCCCAACCCTCCCAAAAATACATTGCCCCCCTTGCAATGTTAACTTCCTGCCATGCTATTTAAGCTTCCTTGTCTGCCTGGAGCGACCACAGCTTTGGCGCTAGCTGCTGCTGTCTGCTAATGACAGCGGTGCGAGAAGAACAGGCTAGGGGGTGTCGGACAACAGGAGCAGGACAAAAGGCCCTGAGGTGCACCACAAGATAAGAATGGCTCATTACTGCTGAGGAAGGGTTAATGTTCACAAATAGCTCTGAAGGGCCCCTCCCCAAATGCTGCTGCTTGTTATAAGAGCTAATGATGTCAGCGGAGGGCCCTGCTTGTTGATTAGCCTAAATGGAGGACTAATAGAAGTGCGTGAGCGTAATTAATGACTGAAGGGGAGCCTAACGAAGATGAGAACACACCACCGTGGTCGTGGGTGTTCCCGGGTTAAGCGTGTCCCCGGACAACATGGCAGGGCACCTTATCAGCTGGCCGCGCTCTCCTCATGCCATCCCATGCCATGCCCTGCCATGGCATGCCACGACACCCACTCCAGCACCCAGACAGGCCAGCCTTTGTGGCCAGGCCTAATTAGCTGTCACAGCAGGTGGAGCAGGGACCAGGGACGCTCTGTGGTCTGCTCTCTGACAGCACAGGTCCCCGCAGAGCTCCCTCAGACACTGACCGCACAGGAACAATGTGTGGATGTGTGTGTGCAGGGTTCACACGCGCATGCATACCTACATGTCTGAGTGTGTGTGTGTGTCTGGGCATTTTTGGCTGCTTGAGTTTGACAGAGACAATGAGAGTAAAATAAAAAGACAGTATGTCATGGTGAAGGGTATATCATGATGCAGTATACACATACTCCCTCTCAGACAAACAGAAAGAAGCTCATTTTATTGCAAATGTGGGTAGAAAAAGGTACAGTGTAGGCGCATGAACGAGTGTGTGTTTGGAAAAGTTTAATTACATTTCAGTTAAGTTTTTCCTGTCACTGCTCTAGACAGAGAAATAGTCAGTCTGCAGCTAAGCTCCTCCAGACAATAGACTTGAACACAACGGAGTACCATACAATATTGTTCAACACAATGAAATGAATTTAATTTCTTTGTAATTTGGGTGTTATGCAGAAAAATTAAAGGAAGCATTTTTGAATAGAGAGGAAGTGTGTAAAGGTACACAAAATTGACACTTATGTATCTCGGTTTTATGGTCATTGTTTGGTACGTTTTCGGTACAGCAGGGAAAATGAAAATAAGGAGAAAATACATTTTTTGTCATTTATTTTGAAAGAATATTCAAAATATTCAGTACTTAAATACTTGCATATTGTCAATGAGAAAAAGCATATAACAAATGTCAGTAATGCTCCATCATAAGACCAGTTAATATTTCCAACAGACACAAACACACTGAAGGCACATTGTAGGTAAGCACAAGCACTTTGACCATACACCGGTATTCTTTAGACTGAGTATGGTGGCATATCCACAGTGACAAACACTCCTATAGCACTGCTTATCGCTTAGGTCTGAATCTACAGTGGGAGGCTGCCTGAACACTGTGGGGAGAAGAACTTATTTTCCAGTCTGTTTTTGTTGTGTTCCCAACTGACACTGTCAGGCGATGCAGTCGCAGCGTTAAATGACATGTTTGAAGTGTTTTAACAGACAATCCCGACTTCAGCTGAACAATGCCAGGATGAATGACAGTACATGAGCTTGACTAACGATGCTAAGCAAAGTAGCATGCTACAGTATGGTTGTGTTGGCTCAGAAAGAAATCTAAAGTCTTGCCAACACTTGGTCAAAAACACTCTGAAAAGTTCTTGGTGGAAACTAGACTATGAAAATAGTCTAGTTTCCTGACTTTAAGCAAATTTAAAGGTGTCATATTGTAGATCTATGTAGCTATATGCATATCTACTAGAATCAGGGCCTGGATGCCTCTAGCCTTTGTTTTAGTCCATAGTTACAACATCTTCCACTGGGCTGAAGTCAAGACGATTTTTGCTGGAAACTTAGTGGATTTCCATTGTGCCTGGAATATTTTTTAAGAACCCACACAGTGCTTTAATGCAGACAAATTAAGCATAGAGAACACAACATAAAATAAGATGTGAATAGGCTTAATCACCACACATCATCCTGTCAAATAATTTCAATTCAACAGTTGTGTCTAAAAGGGAACCCTAGATTTGTGAAACTCTCATGCATGTGCACTTGATTCAGCAGTGAAGGACATGCTCTTCTTAATACTCTTGTCTCACTGAGTTTTAAGTGTATTGGCAGTTGTATGGTGACAGCACAAAAATTAATTTATTGTCTGTGTCTGTGTCTGAATTACTTGGTACTTGAAGTATTTTACATATGAAAGTACTTTACACATACTTTACATCTTCTTAGATAAAGCATACAGACAAACATAAGCAATAGGAGGATTTATGGCCACAAAATTAAAAAAGGAGAACATTTATAATGAAATCAGTGCACCACACTATTGTGGACATTTCCGGTCAAGTCCTAAAATGAAGATGTTGTTGTAGGCTACTTGGTTATTTTACAAGGTACAAAGTTCATTTGTGGTTTTACAACACAGCGCTGTATAACGAGATACTAGTTGTAGCCCCTTTATGCTGCTCGTAAAACAAAAATTATATAAATGGATGAAATAAATGTCATGTGATACAAAGTTCGTTTATGTATTATTTTATAACACAGGGTTGTATAATGCTAGTTGTAGCCCCTTTATGCTACTCGCAAAATTAAACTTCTATAAATAGATGAATAAATAAGTCATAAAAATAAACTATTTTTTTATGGTGGAGTGCACTAGGAGGCTTTGGATGCGCCTACAACCTGAGGAAAGGCACGCACAATGAAACAGCACGTACAAATCCTGTAAGTGTTTCACAAATCTAGGATTCCCTCCTAGATACGACCTGCCGATACACAACAACTGGTGCACTGTCAAAACATTCAGAGTAAAACTCTTTGTGGGTCACATGTGCGAGTGGTATATAGATAGACAATTTTGACAGTTTGGGTCACAGGGTGTGCCTGCCCAAGGGAGTTGTGTACTGATCCAAATTTCTGTACTGAAATGGTTTGGGACAAATATAAATACCGTTACATCCCAAAGAGAGAGTAGTGAAGATACAGGAGATAATCCAAGTCAGAGTGCATAACCAAACACACTGAAAAGAATACAGCAAATAAAGACAAAACTACAGTGTCATCCTCACTGACAGAGTTACAGGCTGAAGCAGATGTGTGTGTGATTTATAGTGCATGTGAATTAGATGTAGTAGATGCCACAGATACCACAGACATTGAATACAGAAAAGGTAAATAACTAATTTTAGGTGCAAAGATGTTTTTCTCTGGGCAGATCTGTGGCCATATACAATCATTCAGCCTTCCTCTCCCTTAATAGCGTCCCATTTCCACGCTTCCTCTGAATCGTCAGACCCCTGTCACCTCCCTCCCAGCACAATACATTACTTAGTGTGTTTCCCTCCAACCCCCTGCTGTGTTTGTCCCTCTTCTGCTGCTTTGTGCATGTGTATGCAGGGAAGATACAGTGCATTCTGATGCTCCCTTCTGTTTGCTAAGGCTTGTGTAAGCTGCAGTAATACTTCTTTACTGATAGCTCCGCTCACACACACACACACACACACACACACAGAGTCACACACACAGCAGCTCTATACACTCCCCTGGTTTAATCTATTACCATTTTTATGTGGCTCAAATATTCAGGCCGTGTTAACCAATGCATCATTATGAGGCGTATAACTGCAAAAGCCAAAGGATTTATAGGCTTAAATAAATTATGTGATACTATAGTGCAAGTTTTATGAGTTGCAACTTTGCAAATATTCTTTTAAATAATAATAATAAAAGAAAAATATCCTGTTGTTGGAAGATGAGCGAAAACGATTCCTTCCTCTCTACTGTTACAGCTCGCCTTTAACTGCACATCTGTCTTGAGCTGTTCACGCTATACCTATTCTTTACAATCATCTCACACACATTATATGAATTGATGGGTTCATTTGTGGCATTTAAGCATTGTGTTTTTTTCCCCTCCTTGCATTGCGAGCGCTATCATTTCCCTCCATGTCGTACTCGTGTTCCCTTAATGTTTCTCAAATCATTTCTATTGGGCATACTCGTACGCGGCGATGGCTAACGTTACACCCAAGCACACACACAACAACACATACAATGATGTATTGTGCATTTGCAGTGTAATATGTTTTACACATGGTCACTATACATCACCTCTGATGTTGTGTGAGTAGGTCTATTTGATCCCATTTGGCAGATGGATCCAATTGTCCGGGCTGATATTGGGCTGTGACAGAAAGCAATCTAATGGCAGGCTCATTGATGATGATGAGTTCTGTTCCATTGCACTGAGATCCAGTCCAATTTCAAAAGCAAATTCAGCCATTCATCTTCCAAATAATTGTGGCACTTTATCAATTGCTCCCAGTCTTTTATCTATCACTTCGATTGATGTGATCATTTTCGCAAACAGCCTGCTGTGCTAACGGCGTCTTGGAACACACTTGCAGGGCTGTGTGCTTTTGTGTGTGTGTGTGTGTGCGTGTGTGTGTGCTAGTATGTGTCTAAAGGCATCTCTGCACACATTTGCCAAAATGTGTGTGTGTGTGTGCATGCATTTGTCTGCAACTGAGCAAGTGTGCCTTAGTATGCTTAGTTATCTACATGCCTGCATTTCTGTGTGTAATAACAATCTTGTATTGCTCATTACATGAATACATCTTCTGTTCCATTATTATTATTATTATTATTATTTTATTTCTGTGTTTGTTCTACTGTGTGTGTTTATGAGACCATTTAACTGTGATAGTGTCTGTTTGATGAGCATCTTCCATTACTATCAGCAGTCAGCGAGTGTGCGTTTGTGGGCAGGTTTATGAATCCATTGTTCCTTTGTGTGTGTTGTCTCGTGCGTGATGAGTGTGTACGCACCTCATATTATCAGCATCCTGTGTGTGTGAGAGAGTGAAGCATGAGATTTTATCTCAAACCTAATAGAATCAATACCCAAACGCGTAAAATGTTAATCTGTTAACATGTTATAGGATTTTTGGCTCCCTGGAAATATCTAAAACTAAGGCCTAATTAGCAGTGATAGCAAAAGCAGGAAAGACAAAAATCTCCAAAACACCTAATCACATTTAAAGGTCCAGTGAGTAAGATTAAGGGGATCTATTGGCAGAATATGGCAGAAATGGAATATAATTTTTTTTTTCATAGTGTATAATGACCTGAAAATAAGAATTGTTGTGAACCATTTATATCTCCAATGAGTGCAAGTCCTCTTCCATGGAGGTCACCATGTTGCATTTCCATGCTTTTACAATAGAAACAACAAACCAAACACTGGCTCTGGAGAGAACCTTTCACTTTTTATGCAAGCATCACAGCCAACATAAGTTCTCCTACATGTTAACATGGAAAGGGTGGACCGAGGTGTTTGCAGTCTGCAAGCTCACCACTAGATGCCACTAAATCCAACACAATGGTCCTTTACTGTGAGTGAACACTGGCGTCAGACAGCACAGCCCAGACCAACAAAACTCAGCTGAAAACAGATCTGTTAATTGTGCATGGCTTGCTCCAGGATTTTTTCTCTCCTGGTGTTGAGGGTGGGCTTGACTGATATGTGGGGTGAGAAGAATATAGTCTATTTTCTTTTGACTTCATGAGGAAGTTCTAATTTTTTCAATAAAAGCAGATATGGAACACAGCACATTCAATAAAATTCTGTAGTTTTTCATTCATTTGGACAAAGAATATCCAGCAAAATAGCTATAATCCTAATGCAACTGACCACAGGGCAATGAAAAAAAACATTCTTCACACACAAACATGAAAGTCACAAAAAAAAAACACATAAAAAACACTAAAATGCTTTGATAGGCTTAAATGAGGCTATGCAGATTTGTGACACTATAGCACTCCCCAGCCCCGATCTAGCCTGTAATTGTGCAACAAAAGCAAGGCAACTATCAAAATCAAACAGACAAAAAGATACGGATTTCATTTTTATGCATGGTGTATCCCACTGTTACCCCTAGACTGACCAAAACACAAGACGACAGAAATATGGGCGTTGAAGCTATTTTTCCGCTCTTCAGGTTGGCACCTGTTTGACTTGCTTTACATGAAATACCACCTGGTTCTGCCATTTTAAGGCAATTTGCACATGCACCTGCTACAAGGAAGAGAGCTGTCAATGTGGTGACATACTCTCTCAGGTACACACGTGAGCATGTGTACATTATTAACCCAACACTGCCTACACAATGTGCATCTGACACGTGTAATGCCTGTAGATTTACTGCAAGTCAGTTGTTGCTGTGATATTACTGGGATTTTGTTAAACGGGGTTGATCTGATGCGATGTGATGTTAGGCGCATGTTGTTTATCGTACTGGCACGCAGCTTCATGTGTTAATGTATGTGTTTATTTATATGTGAATATATGTGCCATTGTGATGGCAAAAGCAGAACGTGTGTGATCATCATCACTTGCTATTTTTGAGTGCATATGCTCTGTTGTTGGCTGTCAGTGTCTTTCTGTGCATGCGTTGATGGTAATATGCTAGATGATTGTGTGACAGCTACTAAATCAAGTTCATTGTTAAAAATTCATACATTGTATTGTTACTCTTTGAACAATTGCAATGTTTTTATTCCATTTGTGTATTTTTTTTTGTAGTGAAACTATAAAACCAATACATAGAAATTTAGAAACTGATAACACTGAATTTACAATTTGACACATTTCCTGCCTTTGACTAACCTCTGACCGTGATGTAAAGTCACCAAATGTGAAAAACAATGTGAACTTTACCCCATATGGACAGACATGTACTGTTTTTACAAAAAATTAGCAGATTTTTTAATTGACTCCTTTCCTATTGACAGTAGAGCCGTTTGCCTTTCTATTTTTTTTTTTTCTGATGTGCACCAGCCTCATGTGTGTACAGGAGACCAGAGGAAAAGATGTTTTTAAAGTCTCTGTGTGTTGAGCTCTCACAACTTTTGTGGCTTGTAACCGAATGTAACCGCATCCCTGTTGTTTTCTCAACTGCGTCACTGTTTGTACTCTCATGTATCAGCTTTACTTACTATTTCATGTTCGATCTCAGCTGATACAAGTCGTGTTAAGTTACTGCTGATGAAAACCCGACATTTTCCAATTTTGCTGCTTCATAATAAAGTCTTTTAGATAACAAAATAACTGGGGATTTTTGTTGTGAAGAATCTATAGGATGTTTATTCACCATTTGACAATCGCTTGACTCAAAATGAGCATGTTCAACACACACCTGCAAGCTGGTCCGCCGAGTCAAACTGAGTCAAGCCAAGCAGCACATGTGTATAGAAAAGAGGGCAAAAGTGTGGCAATTACTGGCGGAGGCAACAAGCCCTCATTGCCTCCACTGGAAAAGGAGTGAAAATAAGCCAGGGTGTCATGTTTCCGCCACTGCTGATCAGAGCTGGAGTCGATAAATACCTGCAGAGCAATTTGACCTGGGACTGAATGCTGATTGTACCCTTACCCACTGAAGACAAAATTCAGATGGTAGTGGGTCTTAGTGGGGTTTTTGTCAAGTGTGAAAGGAGCTATTCTCAATATACATACAACAAAAATAGCAAAATGCAACAATAAGATAAAGGTGGTATAAACGATATGCTGTTTAAGGACCAGTCAGAGACAAATTCTGTATTCACTGTAAACACAGTTTTGTTTAATTTACATTTCTCACTAAAATTGCGTTGATGGTGTTTAATCTAAAGGCCAAACAAACACGTTAAATGCATTTCCTTCCTCATAAAGCCTTTTGAAATTTGTTTGTTTGTTCCTCCCTGATGCAATACTAGCTTTTACATCACACTAATAGAACAGAGGCTCATAGAGACGTGTAGCAGAACATGTACCCTGATGAAAAAAAAGTTAGTTAACACTGTACAATGTTGTTTTTAATCACAATGACAGTTCAATAAAAAGTACAGCTTTGTGTTTATTTATGGTTCACAGGCTCTCTCCTCTGTGCCTGTCCCCATAGCCCCCCCCCCAACACTCCCCTTTGACACTCCGCTGGCTGCCTGTTTGCTCTACATCCCTCTGTGATTTTGTTTTTTTGCAGGCCATTTTGATGTGTGTGTTACTGTGTGTGTGCGCTCTGGGCCTTTAGTGCTCAATTGTTGGATGTTGTCATTGCCCATAGCAGAGCGAGTCCAGCTCCATTCTCCCCTTCGCTCTGTGCTCTCTGTGATTGCTCACCGCTGACTCCTCTCATCAGCACTGTGGTGTGTACGGGCTGGAGCGCCAACCCGGTCGCCAGGTATACGAGAGGAGCCGAGCAGGATATACACTCATAAATCTGACAGATGCATGGTGTGTCATTACCTTCCACTTATTATTATTCTCCCACTCCTCTTTATACTGTGAGCCACTTTAGCTGTTTTCCCGGCCCGGCTCAGAAACATTTGTACTGTGGCCTTGTGGAGTGATAGATGCTCCTGGGGAGGCACCAGGTTATTGTTGCGATTCCTGCTCTGGCTTTTTGTTTGTGTGCAGGGCTTAAGTCTGGCCATTTAACCTTCTGTGTTTGGGAGTATGCATTGGCAATGTGCGTGTGTATCAACTTGGACTGTTTTGTTTTTGTACAACTCTCACTTAAATACACCACTTTTTCATACTCAGGTATATTTTTCATGAAATTGTTGGCGTTTCACAGAATCTCTGAATAGATAATAAGGTCCAGATGTGTAACATACTTGCAATTTAGAGCAAGTAATGTAAAGATACACCTGGGACATCCAGGTACTTGTATATTACAGCTTCTGCCTGTTAGTGTTGGGCATTATTGATGGCTGTCTGTCACTGACCACTGAGGCCACATTGTGATTTAAAAGCCTTTTGTATCTGAGGTAGTGTGTCCCCTCAGAGTTGCCACTTTTTGACATGTGGGAGAAAAGAAGCAGTTCCTGCTGGTCATTACACTACGTCTCCATGTCCTGTTTTATGTAGCTATATTGTCACCAAATTGCCAGTCATGTGTTGCTTAAGTGCTACTGATGTCAATGAGCGTGTGTTAAAGTCAGCGAACATGGATTGTCAAGCTGCATTTTTTTGCTGATGTTGTGGTAAGAAAAAGGGGTAGGGTTAAATAAAACTGGAAACTGGCTAATGTGAATCCATTGTTTACATGGCACAGGAATTGTGGGGAGAAAGGAAGCGGAAGTAGCAAAACAAAAACATATGATTGGCTGTCACTGTGTAATAGGAGCGCTGCAAAAATTCTGGCCAGCTCAACTTTGATCTGTTGCGCCCAACACACAGCGACGTGTTTGACATCAGGTAGTCATGCCACTGTTATTTGTGTCATAGTTTTCTTAGGTTAGCTTCCTCAGTATTGCTAGCAGGCTAACTTTGTTTCCAGCTTCACAGGCTGGACAAAATTATGGACATATGGTGCAGAGACAAAGACTCTTAAACCCAGAGATATGTCTCGCCTTCGTCTACCCACTGCTAGAGCAAAAGTGGGAAGCAGCTGTCACTACAGTGGGAAGCTGGTGAGCAAGTCAGCTTTTCTGGTATTGGACAGCCAACACCCACCACCCCACAACAACGATGTCATCGTCCATTGGCGATGTTTCACTGTGGACATCAGCATATGCCAATTTGGCAGGCGTTGCCCAACCCTACTGCCTGTAGCATGAAAAAGTGATATAATCACTTCATAAATATTTGTCCTCCCCCTACACTATGTTGTGACTGAAGACAAATGTTTAAGAGTAGCTGTTACATCATGACATGAAAATGAAAAGCAGAGCTGAGCGTCTGCCTTCTCCTTTCTTAATCTCTGAGCCTCTTGCATCCATTATTTCTCCCTTCTCCTTTTCACTAACTTCACTAATTTCTCATTCCTTATTCCACCATCTCCCTCACTATTTTCCCTTTCAAATGCACAAATATGTACCACACACACACACGCACGCACGCACGCACACACACACACACACACACACACACACACACACACACACACACACACACACACTACCCCGCCATGGTGTCCCTGTGGCCCAGAGAAAGAG
>JAJHUR010089593.1:0-10002 GCA_027495735.1 Lutjanus campechanus
GTTATTTAATTATATGTAACAAGTTACATGTAAGTAGTTTCTCTCAAGCATCCTATTGGACATTTGTGTGAAATTTTGTTGTATTTGGCTTACATGAATTCTTGAGTTATGGCATATTAAGTGGTCATTTGTGCCAGGTTTGAAGAAATGCTCTGTACGCGTTCTTGAGATACTGTGTTCACAAGAATGAGATGTGACACAAAAATATAATGCCTCTGTCCACATCTGCCGCCAGCATGGAAGCATAAAAAAAAGCTTTTCAAGTTTAGAGCATAGAGTCATGAATGTGCACAAAAAATATGTGGCTGATCCGTCCAGTAGGATTTGAGATTAGTTGCAGATCTGGCACACACACACACCACACACACACACACACACACACACACACACACACACACACACACACACACACACGCAAGCAATCACATGATCCCCTCCAGCATACACCTGGCAGATATATCTCAGATATACCTCTGTGCACCTTTACTACATATATTATAAATCACTGCTACACGCAGTATATATCATGACTTAAACACATACATGGTACTCTCCATACATGCATATGTAAGTATACATGTGGTCAGGCATGTAATCAATAAAGCAAAAAGGCTTTTAAAACCCCTACATGTTGGGTTTGTTCCTCCACTAGCCTGCTTTAATGCTGTATTAACAACATAATGCCTCCATTAGGACAAAGTGTCATCTTACCAAATCAATACCGACATATCTGACAGTCCCCGCGAGTCTGTCTGTCTGTCTATCTGTCCCCTGCTAACTGTTCATGTCATTAGTGCATTACGGCAGGCACTTCCCTGAACTGTTTGGACGTCTGTAACTGGAGAGGAAGTCAGAATCAGAGCATGAAAACCCAGCCGGCACGGCCTGGCTTGTTAATGTCGTTTTCCCTCTTACGACAATCATCGGAAGTGGAACGGTTTTATCATTTCTGGTTGCAGCAATCAGCTCCATCCGGTTCCTGAAGGCCCTCACTGGGCCTGCAAAAGTCTTTCAGCATATATACAGGTGCACATGTTAGCATTAACAAAAAAAAAAAGTCCCACAAAAATGTCCCGCGTACAGTATGCCAACCGAGCTGAGGCGCTCTTAACATTGCACACACTCACGTTAATTTAGGACTTTACTGTAAGGATTTCCACACACATACCGCCCTCCTCCGCACACACACACACACACACACACACGAACAATAAGGTCCCCATGAAAGGAGGAGTGAGATCTAAGGCGACCTAACCAAGTTTGACAGTCAACAGCCCTATTAAAGCAGGCCCCACTGCAACCAAACACAGCGGTAATTGTAAATGTCAGGCAGAATTAACACAAAAATAAATAGCTTTACTTTCCTTATGTGTGTATATACGAGAGCAAGAAAGGGAGAAACATTACAGCACAACCCAGGGACGCAGCCTCGCACAAGTCAGTCATCAACCAGCTTCATAGCATGTCTGCTGTATAATTTTAATCTTAAAGGAAACATGATCCATGCTCAAAAGCATCAAATTATACATTTTGACTGTATAAACAGATTACACATAGTTGAACCGTGTAACATTTATGGCTTTTCAACACAATACGTTTACCATGCCATGTATTTTTCCACATTCTCTTCCTCAGTGTGATCACATTCCAAATGAAATGAATGATGATGAAAGGACTAACCCAGGGCTGGACTCTTCTTCGACATTCCTGCAGGACTAGTGTGGTATGACTGACTGACTGGTTGGCTGGCTGACAGACGGGCTGTGGTAAAATCTGAACTGGCTTACTTTGGGGAAAGGCCGGAAAGAACTTGTCATGTCTCCTCCGCTGACATGGAAACACACAAGAGGAAAGAGGAATAAAAGGGGAGAGACAAAAAGGAGAGAGGCAGAGAATGCGAGAGGGGTAGGAATCTTGCTTTATGCACTATGTGGAAGCATTCATGCATGTATGCCTTATGGTCTCAGCAGTGCGTCTGCTTGTGTCATTTGTTGTTTTCACTGTGTTATGTCCCAGTTGCCCGGTGCTCTGTATTTATGTGTGCAAGCACAGATCTGGTGTTGCGTTCACTGGTTAGGTCATGGTTCCTGGCCTGAGTCCTTCTAAAATGGGTATGGATTAACTTATGATTGTTCTGGGAAGAGCTACCCACAGCAGCTCCATCTGTAACGTTCAGAGGACTAGTGTTTCTGCATGCTGCGATCTGTGCTACCAGTTATTTTGTCTTCAAGTCTTTAGCTGGAAAGCAAAAAATATGATTAAGCAATGACCAAATCAGGATCATATTATGCTGCATTTAACTGACCCTTCCTAAGTCCCGCCCCTTTTGGAAGCTCAGTCAACCTTCTCCATTCCTGTTTCCCGTATTTGGATATGCTATGTGCTCATCTCATCTATGTTGAAAAGAAAACCAAATTTTAAAGATGATTAAAAGATGCTGTTGAAGGATGTGTAAAGGTACAGCCTTTAGTCACATTTTAAGTTAGCTGATGTTTGCAAAACGCAGGCGAACAAGCTAGTTAATCAACAACTTGCTAGCTAACACATTAGCTAGCAAGTACATCTGATAGCTATTCTTACAGTTAGCAAAACACTAGCTAACTAGCTAGCTAATCAACATCAATTGTTATTTAGCCAGCTAGCTAGCATTTTGCTATAGCTAATTAAAGACGTGACTATATGTCAGCAACATCTTTTAACCATCTTTAAAAAACTGTTTTGTTTTCAACATAGACGACTCTGGAATATTATTAAGTACGGTATATCAATAATAAACAGCCTATGTTTTTATTGGTGGATCTGAAAATAAGAATCAGTGAGTTTTTGTTGCCTTAGAATGAGACATTTATATCTACAATTTCACTGCCATGTTTCTACAGTAGCCCAAGACGGACAAAACACTTTAGAGAGACCCTTTCATACTTTTTAATGTGTTTTGCGGCCACCGCTAGTTCTCCGCAAGCTGGGAAGGAGAGGCTGACATTTTTGCAAGTGCCACAAAATTCTACACGCTGGTCCTTTAACACTGACATAACGCCTGTAGTAAGGTCACAAACTGATATGATACAATATACAAAAACTACTGTAGAACGAACTGTAAACAAGAATAGATCTGGGGTTGGAGACTGTTCTTAAAGGAGTGCTCTATTGATTTAGCATCTCGTATAAAATTGTCAGATTCATGATGAACTGTTTCTTTTTCTTTTCCAAAACCTGCAGCCTACATTACCCACAACGTAACTCAACTGCTAACTGTTTGGTTAGAAACACAGGTTTCTAGTAGTGGCTAATTTAGCCTCCAATTGCTGGCATTAAGCTGAGATGAGGAGCAAGGCTGCAGAGGTTTGGTAAACTCCACACCTTCAACTTTGTAGTCTTCTGCCCCAAGTGATGCTGACTCAAGTGACATCGCTTGACATCACACAAGGCGATTAATCAAAGTTCTCGCAGCTCACTCTGGAGCCACTAAAGCCTCTATACAACATTTTGCACATAATATGAATTAGTATTCTGCAACACCTGTGAACACACTTTAACGTGTAATTTTACCAGTGATGTTATGATTTAAAATGTCCTGTTGGTTTCAGTGTTTTTCTATGATATGGTTTGAGAAAGACTTCCAAAATTTGTTCACCACGCTGTAGAGCAAAGGTGAAGTATTTCTCTTGTTACAAATATAATCCTGTTACAAATGTAATCCTGTATGTTTTCTGTGTGTATGTTTTTTTCAAAGAGAACCTTTGAAACCTTTGGTGCCTTTGAAAAATAATGCATTTATCTCACAAAATGATTAATTTGTCTAAAAAAACGTATTTTAATAAAAGGATTAATTTTGATCTTTTATTTAAAACACAGCCTTGTATGATTTTCAGAGAACTTCTCTTTGAGGAAACAATCAACAGCTCATTCTAACCCATTGAAAACTTTTTTTCATGCACAAAAGCTGTTTGTATTATATTCAGGAAAAAAAAAAAACATCCTTGTACTGTTCTTATTTTTGATTGATGTAAACTACATTTTAGAAAAATATACTCTGATTTCCGTCACTCTATCACCCATTCACCAGCTTGTCAAAGAAACCAGACTTTTAATGGAATCTGGTCACTTAAACCAAACAGCAGAGCAGACTTTTCAACAATATCATAACCCACCCGAGAATAAATACGACCACTCCTTAACCACTGCAGCAGCTGGTCGGCGCTGGCTGTGACATCTTCTGGAACTCAGCTGTTTAAGTCAAAAGTGGCATTAACATGTGGCCTTGCGATTCACGGAGGTCACGCTGAGCGAGAAGGCATGAAAAGTGCTAGAAACACCAGTAGTCAAAGAGAGGCCTTGTCAGAAATGTATCCCTGTGTCCCTGGCCCTCGACCCCAATCATAAAACTCACAGACACAGAGGAAACCCACCAGTAAATCAGCCTGTCGCTGGCTGACACTCCGAGTTTGATCCTGGTGATATATGGCTTTAATATGTGGATGGAAAGATGGGCAATGAAGGGAATGCAAGACAGACAAAGAGAGAGAGAACAAGAGAAAAGAATGCAAGATACACATGGCACATAAATGTTTGCCCTATATATGAATACGTTTGATTATAAATCAAATCATCACTGTAGTCATGCGCAGATTCAGTCTCGCTCAGCATAAATGGAGTAAAAACAATTTAGACAAAACACAACTACGGCAAGGGAGGAAATTTTCCTAACAAAGTGAGCAAGTTAAGATGAAACTGAAAAGCAAAGGCGAAGATCTCATTACAACTTGAGGGGTAAAATTCAGTGCCGGACTAAAACGCCTGAAGCAGTTTGTGCTTATTATGCGAACCTTAACTACAAGCCGAGAGAGGCAGAGAACAGGTCTGTTTCAGCTCCAGTTCTTACGTTACTCTGTGCTGTTTACAAGGTTCATTATTAGAAGTTAAGTCAGCTCAGTTTATGTGAACCCTCTGCTCCAGGCGGTCTTGTTCCAATGGGGCAGGCTGTTAAACCAAACTCAAACTCTAAAAGCAGGTGTTTTATGGTGTTTTTTCACACTAAAAACTTTAAAAACACCATCACTTAGACTCTTTTCTGAGTCGCTTCGATCCACAGGCACAATCGGCACGCATGTCATTTACTGAGTAACATCATTAACTAACCTGTGATCAAGTGTTTGCCACAGACACACACGTACTGACTGCGAGAAGTTGCTAATCAAATTATCTTTAAGAGGGTCTTTAATTTCATTGAAATAGCCTACACATCAATTTGAGTGTGTTGTATATCTTATATACATTTGCATAACTGTGATATACAGTAAACTATTTCAAAATCGGGGAAAACATGTATGAATAGGGTACTCCGGCTTCTTCCCACAGTCCAAAGGCTTCCCAGTTAATAGGTTAATTGGTGACTCAAAATTGCCCATAAGTGTGAATGTGAGTGTGAATGTTTTTTTGTCTCAATGTGACAGCCCTGTAATTAACCTGCGCGTACCCTTCCTCTCGGCCAGTGTCAGCTGGGATCAGCTCCAGTCCCCCACGACATGACACAAAAGGATGAGTGGTTATAGATAATGGATGAATGGATGGATGCATGCATGGATGGATATTTTTTGGCTTGACTGGAGGAACCAGTAGTAGTGTCTCTAGTTGGTGCACCAAAACAAATTGCAAACATATTTCAAACCTTATGTTGTTATTATATTATCATATTTTTGCATAGTTTTCACAACATCTGTACAGTAGTGAATGTTAGGAGATGTTAGGAGATTAGTACTTTTAACAATCTTTAGATTTTGCACTGTCTTGGCAATTTCTTGCACAATCATCAACCTTGCTCTGTCTGTACATCTTTAAACCCAGTGTGACCCAGACCTGGGAAACACATTGGGACCAACCAAACATCTTACATGGTTTCACCCTAAATTAACATTATGTAGTTCTGTGTAATCTACGTAGTTCTATGTTATGCAGTCTTGTCAGGTTTGTGTAGTCTTAGTTGGCTCTGTGTAGCACCTTGGTACCTAAGAAACTGCTCATTTCATTATGTACCAACTGTATTTGGGTGAAATGAAAAATAAAGATACAGTCTACAGTATGTCAAACAAATTTCAATCTATCAGTGTTAGAAAATTCAAGCATATCAAGAAACTTTAAATGGTTTGAAAATCTCAAAGTCTGACATTTCAGTCCAACGACAAATGTTTTTCCCATTGGCATCAGTGTACGTGTCAGTACAGACAGAAAAGGTCTTTTTCAGTTTACGTGTATTTATTGAGGAAGAGACAAAACAGGAGAGGGCCTGCAGACTTGCTGTTAGTCACAAATTTACCTCCAAATCTCCTCTTTTTGCTAAAACGTGTAAGAGCTTGATGTGAAGTAAACAAAAGGCAATCTCGTTGCAAATGAAAGACTGTGTGAAATTCATTCATGTGAATGATGCAAAGAGTGTGACAGCAGTGGAAATAAGGCCCTTATTTAGCATCATGATCTCATCATGTAATCATCCTGCCTCCTGCTATAGAAAGAAGGAGAGGAGGGAGGGAGAAGGAGAGCAGGAGTTGCCTATTTACCTCCGTTTAATTAGTGCTAATGAGCTGTTAATGTCTATAAAATGATCTTAATGAATGCTACGTATATTAGGTGTGATGCCAAGAAAGCAGAATTGACTTAAAGAGGAGAGGAGAGAGGATGAGAGAAGGTAAGAGAGAGAAGCAGAGGAGGAGCTGAAAAGTGAGGACAGAGGGCGGAGAGGTGAAGAGCGAGGAAAAGATACTGGGAAGAAAGTGTGAAGGAAAAGGAGGGAGAAAGAAGGGAGAATAGAGAGTGCCAGAGATGAAGCGGAGAGAGGGAGAAAGACAGCGGGGAGATGACAGAGTGCTGACATCAGAGGGCCAGCAGTCCCTCCACATCACTCAGCCTTCATGGAAAATCAATTCTCCCCGGCATGGACAATGGTGTCAACAGCAGGCAGGACCAGCAGCTCTATAGCCTCGCTTCAACCATTAACATTAACAGACAGAGTGGTAATAGCACTCTTCAGGTATCATTACAATCACTCTGATCTTCATATGGGCTTCTGGGCTCTTTTCCAGACCAGGTTTTTCATTACTAACAATCTGATGACAAATTTTTAGAGGTCGTTTTGTGGAAAACTTTGGGGAAACACGAAATGCAATCACATTTTCAATATTGAATATAATCACAAAAAGCCCATTGGTTGCTTTAATTCAAGCATAAAAAACTATATTTGTCTTGACATATGAACAGAAACGATGTGTGTGAATCTTGTTTAATAAAGCACATCGGTAGCACTGGGAATCGTTTAATAAAATTACAATACCAGTACCAATGCCAGAGCCTTTAAAGTAATACTGAGTAGAGCTGCTTATTTGTACTGTATTCGTGATGTAGATTAGTGGTTATGCCAACAATTTTCAACATTATAATGAGCATTAAACTCCATTGCAAAAGTGTTTACAGCCTGTTCAAGGTGTGAATGTTGCACCCTCACAGAGAGCAGAAGTCCCTCCCCTTCTGGTGGACCACCATGAGGCCTCGCTTCAGAAAAATATGAACTGTAGTCGATAGCAAGAGACAATTAATTTCTGGATCCTGTTTGAATTGTGCCATGAATTACACATATGATTTTTAGTTGGCATGATGGGCCTTCTTTATTGCTGGATCTCTATTTAAAACCTGATCCAATGCACCGGCCTGTCAGAGCTTTAAGTATCCATCTACCTTGGACCATAAATCTGTAATGTAAATATATATATATATATGCTCATACAACATAGAAACTCAGCTAAAAAGCTGAGATTCTTGCGTTCTGATGAAAGCCAGCCATTTCCAAACACAGCAGCAACCAACAAATAAGTCCACCATTAAGAAATGTTTAACAATAACTCCACAGATCAACAATATTCAACAACTAACAGCTTTTAAAAATCAAACAAGATCTTGGCAACTAGCAGTCAATCCAGTCCAGTAACATTCAGCCCAAAACACACAATCAAATCCATAGATATCCTCAAAATACTCAAAACCCGCTACAGTCTTTACATTTACATTTGTCAAAATAAACAATACTTTATAAACATGTATACTCTTGCACACACTGTTAGAAAGCTGAGATTCTTCTGATTTTATTGATGCCAAACATGTCCGCATACAGTCTCAACAGCAGCTACAGTCAGCGTGACAAACCAGCAAACAACTAGTTTAAACAGAGTTGACTTACCGTGTGTTGTGTTCCAGGCTCCCAGAGTTAGCCAACGATGTTAATATCCGACAAAAAACGGTCCTATTTTAATCCCAAAAGTCCAGTCGATCCAAGACATGCTTAGTCCAACACACGATTTCCGTGGATAAATCCACATAAAGTTGCCTGTAGAAGTTGTAGTCTTCCAGTTCCGTCGTTTCTCCATGTTTACACCCTTCACAGACGCCATCACTACACCTGTTACCGCCACCGTAGGTTGAACTTTTGATTGACGTCTCACTTGAGCCAATAGGAGGCTTCCATGGCCTGCCCACGGCCCACGATAGCCAATGAGGAGTTGAATGGAAGAGCCTGCCTCTCTTCTCTCATATAAAGACACAGACAGTTACAACAAATTGTATCTATTAGTGGCACTTTGTATAGACGATTAAATCCCCAAAATGACAATATGCAGTTTCTATAGCCTATATTAAATAAAACCAGATTATGTAAATTAGGTAAATTTAGGTAGTTTTACTGTGAGTTGCTTCACATATAAACTGTTATGCCTCAGTTACTGTTTTTTTGGGTTTCCAAATGGCTTCCTGGATATATTCATTCATTTTCTGTGGTATTGTTATTGTTATCACGTTTGAATTTGGGACTATAAGGCTAGCATCACTCTGAGGCTGTCGTCTAGTTATGCACAATGGGGCTTTGAGCTACATCCTAATCTCAGCATGCTAACATGCTTACAATGACAACAGTGTTAACTATTGTAGTTTAGCATGTAAGGTGCAAACATTTAACTAATTAGCACTAAACAACTTAATTACAGTAGCTGAGGTTGATGTCTTTAGTTAGTTGTAATTAAATTAAAGTATGAGATAAATTAAAATTTTGACCCAATAATAAGGGTGAAGGAAAAGTGAGTCAGCAGGATACATCATCTGGGAAGCCATCCACAGTTGTTAAGACATTTGCCTCAAAACCAAAACTTCAAACCTCATGGTAGTGCTACCAAAAGTCTGGGGATCACTACAAATGTCATGGCAATCTGTGAATTAGCGTAGCGTGGAGCTATTTCAGCCTGGAAAGACTGTCGTCTCTGGACTATAATGGGATTAAATGGCACTCAGCTTCTAGTGCTCAAAGCGCCACAGAAATACATTTGAAAAACTTACCAGCAACGTCTCTTTCCAGAAATCTCAAGTCAAGATAATTCAAAGACCTTATTGTGAACAGTTCTACTGCAGAGAAAAGTAGTTCTGGTAGATTCTGCTATTGAAAGAAAATAGTATTGTGCCCTTAAAATCAAAGGCAAAAGATCCAGTACATAAAAGAAGGAGATACGTTCATTTTTTGTTATAGAATATTATGGTTTAATTCATTCTACAGCTTTGTTAATGTATTCTTCTATTCTATTCTTCTAATCTGTTGCTTCCTAAAGTTCTGTGTGTTCAATCAAAGGTCATAGTAGAGCCAGAAGCAATTAATTTGCCATTTCAGAAATATAAATGTCCTCCTCTTAATCAGTGATGAGTTTTCTTTGGATAACTCAGGGTGTTGAGTGTTGTTGTGCGCCCACATGGACCCGATCCAACATTTGAGACTGAGTCAGTGTTGACATGCAAAAATCCTGAGAGTGATTTTAAACTTCTGATGAACTTGTAGCGAACACAGACACGAGTTCATCCCACTTGAGACGCCTCGGTGACGGCGGTGCCACCCGGGGTGTAGCTTGATCAAAACACACCTGTACTTTCCACTTAAAAAAGACAAATATGTTGTAGTTGTCTCCCCACCGCAGCACCACT
>JAJHUR010089593.1:14730-31245 GCA_027495735.1 Lutjanus campechanus
GACCAAGACTTGTTTAAAAGTAAATCAAAACTGGAGCTTTTTACTTGGTGATCCCGCCACGATCCAACCCAACTAGAGGAGGCACTCTACTTTTTGCGTTAAACACACCAATATTTATGGATTAAGAGCTAATTTTATACCAGAATAAAGTTTTTTTTTCTTTTTTTTTTGTTGAATGTATGTTTTTGTTAATAAGTTATGGGTTCAGACCAAAGCAAACCGACTAAAACACCCTCAGATCAACAGCATTGATCTCAACCTTCTGAACTGTTCATGTGCAGAGAGCAAATCCCACTCCTTTAAAAAAAAAAAAAAAGTGATACCTCATGTTGTGTGGGGGTTGATGATGCTGACCTGTCTCACCTGAAGAAAAAAACTCAAGTACAAACTCACTTCTAGTTTAAAACACTTCCGCAACACAGCAAGAATGTCTGAAGCGGAGGCCTTAAAGGGACAGTTAGGACTATTTGATGTGGGGTTGTATGATGTCTTATTGATAGACAGTGTATTACCTACAGTAGAGGCAGCTGGAGAAGCAGAGAGGGGCACCAGCATGGAAGCTTAGCAATCAAGTGCTGTGGACAAGGTTAGCAACAAAGGGTATACCAATAACAGTTTAAATGTATGCTATATATAAATACTTTCACCACTTAACTTACCATCAGAAAGCTTTGGTTATAGAAGTCAAATATCACTCTCTCCAAACCAACCAAACTCCAAAGGCAAAGTCAGTAATTTTACCTCACAGAACTCAGGAGTTGCTGGTCTACCGCTGCCTTGGTCTGTTAGTTTGTTTGTGTTATTGTGAGACTATGGTGAATCCAAGCTATCCTTTTAAGACACCAAGGTCATATGATAACACAAACAAATTAACCAATTGAAGCTGTGGTTCGGCCAGCAACTCCCACGTTCTGCGATGTAAAATTACTGATTTCGCCAATGGAGTTTGGTCGGTTTGGAGATAACAATATTTTGCTCATGTAACAGGGATTTCCTGTCAGACAAGGCTGTCTGATGGCAAAATAAACAAGGTGAAAATATTCTAAATGTAGCACACACTTAAATGTATATATATATATATATATATATATATATATATATATATATATATATATATTTATATATATGGGGACGTTCTTTAAAGCTACTACAAGGAACTTCCATATTTTGCTGATTTTGGAGACCCCTGTGAACAAAAGCTGTAGTGTTTCCATCATAATAACCACAAAATATCGGGGCAAAACAAAAATTATCTAAAGAAAAATCTCCTCCTAGTTCCTTATAACTGGCTAACATACATTTTATTGGCTAAGAAAATGTAAACACAGGCTTGTTTAATCTGATTTCACAAAGAAACTGACCCAGTGGCAGACATTAAGAATAACTATATAGAAACAGCCAACCTTTCGTGGATGGTCTCATTAAATAATGTAGGTCATGTAGAGGCATCAGTATTGAATTGAGACTATTTAATAACCAGTTAAAAACTCCTTGTAGTAGCTTTAAGTGGCTAAAATGCTTGTTGCTGACCCCATCAGCAGTACTCCTCTGGACCAGCATCTACTGTAGCTAATACACTGACTATCTGCCTATCTATCTACCTCATACAACCCCACATCAAGAAATCCGAACTCTCCCTTGAACGACACCACTTCATCTTATTCAAGTTCTTTTTCCTCTTATCATTTTCTCTCTTACAGTTTCCCCCCTTTTTTTCTTGCTCCTGTCTCTCTTATCCAACCTGTCTCTGCTCCATTCTCTCTTTCTGTTTCCCCCCTCGTTAGAGAAAGTAGAACGAATAACGTATACATCCTGAGATTTCACACAAAGGGCATTGGGTTGAGGGAACAGCACTATAACTGTACAATATCTGTTCATAAGCACATAGAACATAGATGTCACCATAAAGAAAAATTCTGTGTGTGAAGTGTGTTATGGCCCCTGCACCTTCAAAAGCACAGCGTTCAATACATTGTACATGTGACGGACTCATGGCTTCCATAAGATGAGACTATTTAACTGATTATCATAATTATTGCTTTTTATGTGACATGTCTACTGAATGCAAATGCTATAGGTTAGAGCTACAGAGTAAAATGGCTCGGTTATCGTCTCGGTGCGTCCATACCAGCTCAGTCCTCTCATGGATAGAGACAGTAAATGTAGGTAGTTACAACAAAATCTCACGCCTCAGACCTCGTTAGTCCAGGAAGGGGGTCCACATCCGGGTGAGCTGCTGCTGTCTGCCGTGCTCCTCTAACGCAAGGCATCTCAGCCTCGTTCCACAGGCTGCTAGTCAGGCGTGGTGGGAGGAGACTGTGAGCATGCCCGTCCCCTTTTTCAACTGTAAAGGGAAGGCTATGTAAGCCAGCTTAGCCAATACTGGAGAGCTCCGGCTTTATGTTAGTCCAGTCCTTGCCCCATATCCCAGTCCAGTCCCAGTTCGTATCACTGGCCAGGTCTCGGCTTCACCTCTGCTTTCTTTACCCCTCAATTTGTCTGTAAGGCATCTCGACTTGGGCATGAAGGGACAGAGGGCTGAAGAGTCAGCCAGGTCTGCTCTGAACTCTTCCCATATCTTTGTCAGGACATGATATCGTCTTTCAACGAAACAATGGATCCCTCATTTGAATCATATATTATTTTTCCTTCATTTCCATCCGTTTCCAGTTTAAATATGAAGCCGCCGTGTTAGACTGTGATTAGCAACCACACCGACAGACACGTCTCTGGTGTTTTTAGTTGTTGGGTTCATTTCTTTTTTTTTTTTAAACAGGCACCGGACCGTTCTTGGCGTGGGAATCTAGGGCTTTGAGGCTGCTCACGATCTTCTTCTGCGGTCCTACGATAGTCACTCCAACCTTTTTCAGATCCCTGGTTTTGTGAGGGGGGGGGGAGCAGGGGAGAAAACCAAACAGGGAAAATCAGGGAAAGATGGGAAGAAAAGAGATGGAAAGTGTGCATTAGTGTTGGAGGATGTGACACCCATGTGACATTTAATGACATGCTCCCAGTGCTGCTCCTTTCACTTGCCCATGCACCTGTCATTCATAGACGACTGCATTTCCCAGAAGGCCATTGGGCTGCCACATCTCTGGAGGTGGATTTGTGGGGGGAGGAGGGGTGTTGCCTCTGCTCTACATTGCTAACAAACAGGGAGGTGGGCCTATGGGGGCTACACTGACAGCTGCTATTATGACCCTGTCAGTGGAGGAAACGGAGGCACGCGAGGGGCCACAGTGGCAGAAAAGACCCAGTTTCCTGCATCACATTGAACTGGATTTCTGTGACAGGGTAGGTAAGTATGTGGAGGAGCAGCACTGGTACATGTGTAACATATAACACTCTTATTCAGATAAATCTGTTAACTTGTTAATACTCTTTAAAGCTTTAAAAAGATTAGTTACATGCATTCAAAGTGTAGGAGAAGACAATCTGGATAAAAAGACTATTTAGAGGTGCAGTTTCACACATGTTATGCATCATACACGTCAAATACACACAGTAGTTAGTCAGCTCAATTATATCATCAAGCCATTTTTGAAACGAACAGCAACAACCTTAAAATACATGAAGAGTATCGCTGATATTACAGTACATACGAAATGACAGCGCATGTTAAGACTCATCTCCTGTGTTCGTCTAGCAGTAATAGCCTAACGGCACTGTATTAGTAGAAGCAGTGGAGTTGCAGTCAGAGTGGTGGCATCACTACGACACTTCAAGCCATCGAGACAATTTAGTGTTATTCGAAAAACGGTCACAATAAAGTTTGTATTATTCAGATGCAAGCAGAGCATTTAGTTCTCCGAGGCAGCCGGAACATCACACATTTAGAAACATCTCGACCCGCCAGAAACCGAAAGTGACAAAAATCACCATGTTGCTTCACTCTGTGCTACAATGTAAAGGGATAGTTGACTCCAATTAAGTGCTTTCTAAATGCAAACTGTACAATTTAAAGTGTAAATCCATAAAGTTTACAATAAACAAGACCAAAGGACCTCTTTTTGCAGTAACATACAATATGAGATATAATAGAGAGACAATAGCTATGTTTCCATCCATACACTAATAATGCAATGCAAATTAACAAGCCTACAGTAAACTGACAACTTGTATTATAATCGCTTAAATATCCAGATAAATATCAATATATAAAATATAACATGCAGGCTCAATGAATAAGAATGTGAGCACTGTTCGAGATCGTGCAAATATGGACAGAAATGTTGAAATGATATAAAAATTTATGTTGATCATACAGCATGATGTCTATGATGCACACTGCAGACCGGAGTCTCTGTAACAGCAAAAAACAGATGGACAGATCTGCATCATAATCACTTTTTCCATATATCTCACCTCTTTATCTTAGAGCAGTTCTCATGCATTATGGTGCGTTCAATGTAAACTGGAAAGTCGGAATTTGGATTTCCCAGTTGAAAATTCTAACAGTATGTTGAAAAGTTTGTTGTCTGCTGTAGTGTAAACATTCTCAAATTGTTATGAACTGTTGTTAATTACTCTAGATGTAAGTAATCCCTGCTATTCAGTATTCATGCTTTAACTCTGTCATTCATAGCTTACAACTGGATGGAAACATAGCTATTGAGATATCAAAGAATGTCAACTAACTATCCCTTTAACAGTCAGACGAGTGAGAGCCCATCGGTGGTTCTGGAGGTCGGTTACTGCTCCCCAGGTGGGGCCTAGGTCTTGGTCCTCCACCCACCATCCAGAGCCTGAGGAGGCGGAGAGGAGCTGGGCGTTAGAGAGTGGTGATTCCCATGGACGGCTCCCATTCTGGGCAAGTGGCCGGTGTGACGTGGACCTCCGTCAGAACCACTCTACTGAGACACAGCCAGGCCCGGCAACATTAACACCTTGAACTTGACGTCAGTAATATGTGCTTTGACTTCAAAGGTATTTAAAGCACATTTTAGTAGTAATAAATCAAGTTAAATCATGCAGCTTTACTTATCCAATGAAAAACAGATATCTATACAGACAGTAAAGGAAGAAACTCTTTAAGTAACTTTAACTACCATGGACAGTTCTTCCCATATGTAATAATGTCACGTTTTAATCTCTGTAACCTTGTCTGAATTGTAACTTTTGTCATAACTCTTTATGGATTTGCCTGTGCAAGGACTGCTGATTAAATTTAGCTGTCTAGCTAACTCTGGGACAGTGAATGACTGTCCATTGTCCCTGTAAAATAAAAAAAACAAATAAAAAAAAACATTTGTGAGCATTGTCACAAAAATGAAACTAAAAATCTATAGAAAATCTGATATTTATTGGTAAGTAGTGATCAGTCCTTTTAGCAAAAAAGAATAAATCTTACCTGAAAACTACCAAATCAATTCTGACAAAAAAGTTAAAAATAATAATAACGATAAAGAAAACAAAAAGCTAAAAAGCCTAAATCAATAATTCAGCAAAAACAGACGACACTGACTATGTTTATGCTAGTTTGCTTAGCAATTTGGAGGTCATAATTCAAAATTATTTTGATTTACCGCTATATTATGAAGAGCCTTTACTTTTGTGATATAACCATGAATCATTTAACTTTAAATACTGTTTTTTAAACTATGGAGTAGGAAAAGAATTGTAAAGGGGACCTTCTACCCTTAGGCTGTCCAAGACTGCAGTGGCATTTAAAAAGCAAACAAAATAAGATACAACACGGCATTAATTCACAACACAACAAGGCTGAGTTACAATGCATTTCATGTGGAGATGAACTTTAAGTCATGTGCAGAAAAAAAAAAAAAACAAAACAAAACAATGAAATTTGTTTTACTGCTTCCCAGTTAAGTGTTAACATCTTGAACAATGTGGAGACCAAAATCATCATGATACATCTGAAAGACAATATAACTCGTCCATTTTGTGCCTCAGTGCTGATCACTTGTGACTCAAAGCAGTTGTGCTGTCAAAAGTAATGGTTTTCGTTTTTTTGAGCCAATCCTCAATTTGATGGGCATTTTAACGTCAGGAAAGCCACATGACTCATCTCAAGAACAGACAGCGATGAAATAAGAATTCATTAAACTGCTGAAACACATTAGATGTGATTATAAACAATACTGCTGGAAAAACTAAAAGAAACTTTCACACCATCACATTAAAACTAACAGTTTTTTTTTTTTTTTTCCTACAGCGTGTCTGTGGTAACTCAGCAATTCCCATCATTCCCGAGCAAAACCGACGTAGAGTGTTTTGTCTTCAGTGTAGTTACCAGAGAGCAACCAACTTGATTTGACTTGACAGTATGGCTTCATAAATACAAATGGGCACAGACAATAGTCTCACTTCTTGTGTCATGTTTAGAGTTGCTGAAAGGAAAGGGATGCTGGGTAAAGTTACAGTATGGCAATGTTTTTTTCAGCCTGTAATAGGAAGGTTTGTCTGTTATCCGTCCTGATTGGGAGTTCACATCCTGTGTATAGATATATATACTGATATTATGTGATTGTACATGAAAATGTCAGAATTTTGTCTCTTCAGATTGCTTTCCTTTGTCTAGCAGCTTTGCCAAGTTCATCACTTCCTCAATCAAATACCTGAAATGAACTTTGCGTGCACTCTGTCCAGATGAACAAAATAGTCCAAATGATGCGGTATTTCCCAGTCAATCCATTCTATCCCGTCTCGAAAAAAAAAAAAAGGACTTCAATTACTCGAGCAGATGAGTCAGCACACTGCAGCCAAGTATGATTACTGTTCCTCAGAGGTCAGAGCGTTGCCAAGCCTTGTGCTGAATATCAAGGACTAGATTAAGACTGTACAAATCAATAGAGCAATCTATACTGAGCAATGCATCGCCTCAGCCAAGTCTGCTAGCCTTGTAGCTGAGCTAGCCTTGGGTGCCTTAGCTTCAGCCTTCAGTGGATTAATACTGCAGTGATCCAATTTAGCATCTAGCTACAGAAAGAGCATCATAGACCGAGATGATTTCTTCTGTGCGAGGTTACTGCAATGCAATTTATCTGCAGTGTATGGTGTCGATACAATGTGGATTTCCGACTGGTCTGCAGTGTAAGGCTTTTTGGTTTGTAACGTGTTAGCTGAAGAGGACTTTTCAGTGATTAAAATATATCTATTGGGTCGATTTAATGAGAAATGTTAAGAGAAGGAATATACCTGTAGTGAAACCCTGAGAAAAACAAGCTGAGGGAAAGAGAAATAAATAAACCCTCAATGGTACAGGTGTTGCTTCGAGGTAACCCATTTTTCCTTGGGTTTCATTTCACACAATAAAAAAACAAAACAGGCAAGACCCAGGAAGCTAATAGCAGTATTTTAATTTGTCACAGGTCAGGTTGAACCAGCTCCATCATCTCTCTCCATAAAAATGGCCTGAAAACATTAACGTTTGATTGTCTAATGCACTCTGTTTAATGTACTTTATTTGATAATCAATTAATGGAAAACGGTTGCCTTGAAGTAAGACCGTAACATTGTTCAATTCCAACCATGACATTTTTTGATATTGTGTGTTCAGCTTTATATACAGTTCAACCAATGTAAGACAGGGTGTAAAATATACTGATAACCATTTCATTTTATTTTATCTCATAAGCAGTGAGCTAAAGTTGAAGCAACAGAACTGAAAGCAAGCATTTAAATGTAATGCAAATGATCACACACATTAATGTGACTCACTGTCTTGTTTTATGAGGGTTATCATAGTTTGGTTTGTGAGATTGTTGATGTAAGGTTTGCTAAAGTATGCTGACACCCTTTGAGCCCAGACAAGCAAACTTATGAAAATAGTTCATTTCTAATCTTTTTCAATTTGAAATGGTATAAATTTCAATTGAAATCAAATATTTCCATTAATACTGTAATAAATTTTATTCAAATTTTAAACAATAACTCTTTTTTTTATTACTTATCATTACAGTGTTGCTTTAAGATAATGCACAATAAAGTGTATGGTAAAAAAAAAAAGTCTCTTTCTGAAATTATGTGTACTTGGTCTATTTTATGACAACAAAACATGACTTTTTTTTAAAGAAGAGGCATCATATTGGCTACCACAGGGGGTTAAAAAGCCTTATTATTACCCAAACAGCAGTGAACCAGCCCCCTCTTCAAAGATAGCTGCACATTGCTTCTTGATCCACTGGTGTCTTTGGTATAAAGCACTTTGCTAAATGTAGCTGTGTCATATTTCTAGAAAATGAAGTTCTCTGTTTTGGTTGCGAGTCATTTTAATCTTTTTAAACCTCCCAACGTGGGAAGATGCCTGTGGCAAAGATTTAAACTCCAAAAACTCCACACTGTTAATGACTGACTGCCGGTTTGGGAGGCTGCAGACAGGAGTTACGGCTGACTGAAGCACTGACCAAAACTCCCCAACTGCCCCTGCTGCTGCCATCACCACGGCGAATTGCTGCTTTGATCACAATGATTAGAAATGTCCAATTATTTACCCAGTCACATTCCACATCAATTAAACCAGCAGCAGGCCAACAGAGGGAGGGAGAAAACAGAGAAAGACGGCAGGAAAGAGACCGAGAAAATTAAGCACTCTGACACTGACAGAAAAGAAAATATCAAATGTATAAAACTAGTCAGCTGTCCTTGATTTAGACAAGTAGCTGCACTCTGAACTGTTAAGTCTATAGGAGGTTTGTTCTTCCGGATAATCTCAGTCTATTATCACTGTGCTTGGGATTCATAATTCAATTCAGTCTGCCAGTGCAGGACTCTGGCCAAAGTCTGATCCACTATCTCAAAACCTTTTGTCAGCCTGAGGATCCTCTCAGCAGAGCCTGACCTGTAATCTCTGTCTCTGGTAATAAGTGTCCTTTATCCAGGGACAGTGACATATTAAATCCTCTGCTGTGACAATACCCTGACTCTAATATCATTTTCTACCAAAAGTTCCTCATACTATAGAAACATTCACATTCAGCTTCTAAAAAAACCCATTTGTATACAAATAATTTGGTTTGCAAAATATGTTCTGGAGGAACAGTAACGGCTGGATTATATTCACTGTCAACATCCATGAATGTGTCTTCAATATTAAACCAAAAACAACAATCACATGGTCATGTTTAGGGAACCAGAGATGTCTAAACACTGCTTCTTGTTATGTAAAAACATTTGGGTAGCATTACATTTACTACAAAAAAAGCATTTGCTATTACAAGATGTTAAATTATGAGTTAAAACATATTAGAATGTATTCTTAAAGGGCCAATTCACCAGTTTTTATGTGGACGTTGAGTCAGTGTTGATACTAAATGGAGACAATTAACCCTTCCTGCGTACAGCCCCTTTTGAACAAAGTTCCCCTTTCCTGTGCTAGGTGTGCCTATGTTTAAAAGAAAAATCTAATTATGGAGATGACTAAATGATGTTACTGGGAGACCTGTAAGTAATAGCCACTTGTTAAGTTATCTTACGTTAGCAAACTGATAGCTAAAAAGTTAGCTAGTCTACATCAATTGTTAGCTAGCTAGTAAATGTTACTGAAATGCTAGCTAACTAGCTAATGGTAGCTAATTGGGTTCAACCATTTTACTAACATTAGCTAACTTAATATGTTGCCTTTACAGGTCGCCCAACAACATCATTTAATCATCATCATAATTTGGTCTTATTTTCATCATAGACAAGTTTAGCACACAGCACATCTAAGTACAGCAAACAGGAAAGGAGAAAGTTGACGGAGATTTAAATGGGTACCAAACTTGCAACTGTTTTTGCAGTTCAGAGCAAAAAGAGACCGATTGAAGCAATAAACTGTGCGTTCTGTATTGACCAAGAAAGCTAAATTCTACGGCTCACGGGGCTGTGCTGGCAGCTCCCACATCTACCAGGATGCATTGCACCCGCGCTTTTGATGCCCTTGCCCATGTTGCCGTGCGCCACCACCCTAGACTATAGCTATTACTTTGTTGCCCAAAACAAAGTAACGTCACTGTAAGGTGGCAAAAATACTCATCTAGCAAGCCCCCTGGCTACCCTGAGGCGGGGACTAGAAATCTATAACGTAATAGCCTGTAGTTCTTCCTTAACACCAACTGCATCACTGTGACAGTGTTGGTGGAGAAAGAACAAGAGATTTTGCAACAACAGAACTCAGCTTTCTTGGTCAATACTACACACAAACTGAGGAATTTATTGCTTCATTTGCCTACATTTACCATCAACACAGGTTGGACATCCACATAAAACGTGATGAATTTTCCCTTTAAGACCACATATCAGGGAATTGATGGAACAGTGACTGACCAGACTTTGTCATATTGTCAGTGTTAGACAGGTCAACATACTAAACTTAGAGAAACCATACTGTGGGTCCTGCAGTGTGTGCTCTCCAAATGTGAATTCTCTCGACCAAATAATTTTGTGACAGTCTTTGCTTGATCTTTGCTTTGTACTTTAATGCTTTGCAGCGTAGAGAGTGCTGTGCATACCTATTTGACAGCTATGCCTTTATTTGCTCTTTCAAAGGCCCTTCTCTCTCCTCTTTTATCTTGTCAAATCTCCCCTCTCATTCCCTCCCTCAGTAGTTTCTCTCTTATTCCCTCGCCCTTATGGAACTCACAGCTCTTCTCCCCTCTTTTTCTGTTTCTCTACTTATCTCTCTTTCTTTTAATGCCCTCACCTTCTCCCTCTGTGGTCATACTTGCAACATTGAGAGCGTAGCTAATGGCCTGTCATTATGAATTACCATGACTCATCTGGACACCTTTAGTAAGGGCTCTATAGCTTTCTTTACTTACTAAGAACAAGTGTATGTGTGTGTGTGTTCACCAAAAAGCCTCTTCAAATTCCTGGGTCTTGCCACGGGTACTGAGGCCCTGTAAACACTGCTGACATGAATAGGCAGAGAAGCTTAATGTGTGTGTGTCTGTGTGTGTTGTTGTCTTACTCTGTGGAGGTCTTGGCCAGGGTGTCACAGGAGCTGTAGCTGACCCCGGAGAAGGCCTCCTTACAGGGCAAGGTCCTCATTCCATCCATCCAGTCGCCCATCGTCCCCATCGAGGGAACCTCTGAACTGCTCCTGTCCAACAACAAGTTGGCCGGCCTGAGGGGATACAGGTAAGATTTAAAAAAACAAAACATAAAAGGACACTGAATAAACAAATTAATGACCTGTAACAATATTATTGAAGCCTTGGATAATCATCAACACTGTGCTGGACTATAAATAGACCTATCTAAAACATTTAATTCAGTCGATCATAGTATCTTATTGGACAAATCTCTCAGGTAGAACTCAGGTGGTGGTCTCCAGTGGTTCCAAGTCTAGTTCCCTTAGCGTTAATACAGGTGTACCACAGGGGTCTATTCTTGGTCCTCTTTTAATTTACTATCTATATAAACAATTTCATCCCTGCAAACCCAAACTGTACGGCACAATTTTATAATCTATCGACTCTTCTCTTAATCCGGTCATTGTAAACTTACAAGCCGCTTTTGTTTTAAATTTTGGCAATACTAAATGTATGTTGTTCTCCAGGTCACCAAGGAGTATCCAGCCTACTGCCCATATCAAAACTCTTCAGGGTTCTTAAATTAAAACTGACACTTATAAATACTTAGGGCTTTGGCTGGATACCATACTCGCTTTTAAGACACATGTAACACCTATGAAGCAAACATAAGGTTAAAATTGGATTCTTGTATAGGAAGAAATCATGTTTTCCCCAGTTCTGTGGATTATGATTTTGTATTGGGCACATTCTCTGATCTTGTCACTCCCCACAAGCATAGAAGTCAGCACAGAGTGGGGAATGACGACAAGAGACTTTCCCCCCAGGGAATGGAAGGCCCACAGGTGGACACTATTGAGGCAGGCCTCCTGAAATGCTAGCCGAGCAGCAGCACTAGCTGATACAATGTTTGCATCAGTGTTGCAAGACCATTATATATAGAATAAGCAGTATACAGCACTGTCAGCAAATACAGTAGACTGTCTCACTGTATGTTGCAGACAGAGGAGTATGTCATGTGTGAGTCTAGCGGTGCAAAATAGCTTGCAGGTTTTGCCCTGTTCACTGGCCGATGGATAACTCTGCATTGCATCATTAATCCACTTTCTTTTACTCATGTTATTCTGATTAAAGCATTCATGTTTTCGCTTATTGCTGCTGCTTTCTACTATTTCCAGTAAACAGCCAGCTTTGAGTGCTTAATTTCAAGAAGAAGAAAAAAGGAGGCATACTTTATTAATCCCTCTAGGGGAAATTCAGTTTCACTCTGTTGTTATTTTACACACACAGCCCTGATATACACACACATGCACAGACAGGATCTACACACATGCATCAATAGTAGTCTGCCTAGAGAGGAGGAAAAACGGAAAGTTAGCCCAGGTCTGACAACCATCCACAGCGTCATCAGCATGATTAGATATAAGTACAATCATGCTGCGAACTCAATGCCTCACTGGCGCTGATGAGATTTCCCCTTCGGTATCGAAATTTGGTCTTGGACATTTTTCTCGACTCAGTACGATTGAAACAATCAGTTGATGCCATAAAAGTGTCAGTGTTTGGTGCCCAGTCCTATGCATCAATGTATGGAGAGATATCAGAGTGACACAGTCAGGCGCCCCGTGCAGTTAAGGGTTCCGCGTCTTGTTCAAGTGCAAGGGCACCTGGGCAGTGTGGACAGATCATTCACCATCTAGTTGTTGTCATTTGTGCACTGATGACATGGAGTAACAGTGTCACGATGGGCTCCAGTGTCACAAAAATCATAGTCAGATGTAAGAGCGCTGCTGTGGCGCTTGACATGCAGCTTTTGTGACCATTTGTTTTATGTTAGTTATGTAGATGCTACCAGAAAATATGCTAAATGTTTTACTGATATCTTCAGTAAAGTCCCAAATTTTTGGTGTAACCATAACGGTGTTCATATGCACTGTCCTTTTGGCTGGAAGCTACTTAAAGGTCCAGTGTCTAAGATTTTGTGGAATTTATGGAGCAATATGACATATAATATAATTTTAATGGGCACAGAGTTATATATGTAGACACAGCATTAACTGCTTCAGCCCATTTCTGCAATATGTCAATGTTGCTGCCATATTTGTCTGGTCAAGACTGGCCTTTAAACAAATACATGTAAACAGGGGATGTTTTTTCAACCAATTTCAACGAGTTATTCAAGTTTATGATCTGTATGGAGTAGAAAAGAAAATTTTTTTTCTAACTCTTCTCCATGTAGAATATAAAAACGACCATTAAAATGTAGATGTTATTTGGCTTTTTATCCCCAAAAACCATGCAGCTTCCCTGTAGTCTTGACTGATACAATGTGGCAGCAGTATCGATATACCAAATGTCAATGACACGTCCATGTATACATGTCTATGTTTCTGGACTACAGTAGAAACATGGCGATGCAGCATGGCAGCCTCCACAGAAGAGGACCTGCACCCTCTTAAGACATAAATGGCTCTTTCTAAGGTAATGAAACCACAATTATTATTATTTCAGGTAGTTATACATGACTATTCTTCCCATAAATCCCAGTAAATGTTACACACTGGACCTTAAGTGACAAAATGTGTTGACCATAGAGTGCCTAGTGGGAGGGTCATAATTTTATTGACACGTGGAAACTGAGAAAGCAGCAGTGAAATTAAAGACATTGAATGGACTGGAAGTAAATGAAATTATTCAATTAAAAGAGAAACTATTATACAGCATTTACTGTATACAGGTATAAAATGTTTCAGAAATATCGTGTTCATTTTGATCAATTTTATTTTAAATAAATTTCATACATTTCATACAGAGCTAAAGATAAACTATATTTCTTGACTTGAGCAGTAACCGCCCCTTGACACACACACACACACACACACACACACACACACACACACACACACACACACACACACACACACACTGGCCTTATGTGTCTGTTGCATACAGTAAACCTACAAAATGCCTTTGAGCCTTGAATTCAGGGGGGAAATCAAACTGTCGCAGAAAATATTTCCATAATATATTTAACATATTCAAGAACAAGATTACTAACAAAAGCAGCATCAGTTTCTGTCTAATGTCATTACCGTTTCCTGCTGTACATGTGCCATGCGGCAAAATGCTACATTAGATTTGATTAGACTTGATGGTTTCAATTGGATCAAATCAAATTAAATGCACTGCGTTGGGCTTTAGAGTGCTCAGTCAACAGGAGAGGGTGAAGGAAAGGCTGCAGGCTCTGTGCTGACTTGCTCTGATTGATGGTTGCTGAAGACGGGAGGGGAAGAGGAAGGACGGGAGAGAAAGACAGACAGAGAACAAGAGCGGAGAGCGAGAGGAGAAGCTTAAGATGACAAAGAAAACAAATTCCTATATCGGTGTCTCATACAAATGTGGTTCACTTTGCTGTTGTGAAACCTGATCACACCAGGCAAGAGATGGGAAACCAGGTCAAAAACACATGAGGTCACACTGGGACTCAAAACACATCGACCAATCAAGCAGCACCCGAAAAACTAATTCGGTTAAAGCATTTTGTGATTTTATTGCCGTGAGTGGCATTTAAAAACTGGGTTGCAAAGGCACTCTTCTTTAAAAGGACAGGCTGCACCTGTCTTACAGCGCAGACAAAGGCATCTACGTCAAGACGGGCACAAACACACACACACACACAGGAACACACAAACACATGCACACAGGGGAATAGAGCCTTGCGAACAAGGCAGGACAGAACAGGAAAAAGGGTAGTTCCACCTCAGGGAATACTATTCATAGCCTTGTAAATAAACTCATTAGAATACCAGGAAGTCCACCTTTGCCTGACTGATTTGGATTGGCAGGGAAGTTCGGAGCCAACATTTGTGTTTTATGCGTGTGTGAGAATCTGGAAAATATTACCCAAAGTTAGGCTACCTTCAGGAAATTAGGACGGTGTAATTCCATTAGCCAGGGAAGAAAAACTTTGAAACATTTTCATGTATGAAAAATCTTTTCAAATATTTGGAAATTTTAGCACTTCTTGCGTATATGAAATTATACATTTAACAAAACACAAACATGCACTTGCTCAACTTTCTCGGGCTGTTGTTAAGTTGTTGTAAAGTCTCTTAACATAAGATACATCTGATGTGTCCTCTACACTGCATACAGTTTAGCCTTTTGCTTTACCCGAGAGCAAAACATACAAACATCAAGGTGGAGCGAGAGGTGTATATAGGCACAGTGTAATGATACGTGTACGTGCCCCAAATTGTTTCGGTACAGGACGTTCGTACTGGTACGAGACAGCCTCTGCTTTGCACGTCCTCTGACCAAAACTGTCAAAATCAACTATTTAAATCTATTGTTCACATACGTGGAACAGAAATTCTAGATTGTGAGTCAGTGTTGCCAGATGTGTGAAAATTATCTTATTTGAGCCATCATTTGGCAATTTTCAGCACCAAAGCAACATCATATTGCACTGGTCAGACAGCTGGCAAAGCAGCAACACTGTGTGTCAGTATTGAAAAATGCTAAATTAAAAGTTCTTCAGTTTATTTGTAGTTTTTCTGTTGTTTTCCCCTCCTACACTGACAAAATAGATATATTCCCTGTACCCTTCATGCTGATGCAATATATTTTGATTCAAAGAAGCAAAATACAATCAGTGGAGGGTTACAATAGGAAAGCATCAAGCTGCCATCGTGCCACGTTGACAAAAAAAAAAAAACACCATAGTGAGCCAACAAAGAGGTAAATAGAGAGAAGAAAAGCGAGATGACATCTCAAACAGAGACAGGAAAACCAGGAGAAAAAAAAGATGCATTTGCGGCAGTGGAGTGGGTGTTGTTACAATGATTGAGTCTTTTCCTGCCAGATCAGAGGCCTGTCAAAATTCGGAGGGGCCCCCAGGACCCCCTGGAGAGACTGGTTTGTAGGAAAAAGGAGGGAACCGAGGGCTGGGAGATGGGGTGGTTTGCATGAGGGGGGAAAAAAGGAAGTGTGTGAATCTCCCTGAGAGGACAGTAGACATCTTTTTATGAGAAAAAGAAATGCAAAAAGGCAAATTTCTCCCCATTTTAAAGAAATGATTTTGATGTTATGACCGACTTTTTCCCAAATATACATTTGCTGAAAAAGCAAGTTGGGACAAAAAATGTCTTTATATCCAAAATGTCTTAGATTCGAACTTCTGGGCTGTCAGGATGAGAACATTCAGCCTTTTTTTTTCCAGGATTATTGATCCTCTCCTCTCCTCTCCTGTACCCATTTTCTTCTTTTTCTCCTCTGATCTCATCTCCTCCTTTATCCTCTCCTTTCTTTTTTCCCCCCTCCTGTCTCCTCTGAGAGATAAACTGCAAATGACCTTGTTTCCCCTCCCTTATCATTTTCTTTGTTTCCTTTGTTGTTACATCTTCAGCAACATCTCACGGCAACTCGAGAGACAAGATGATTGGAGAGGAAACGGAGAAACAGAGGGATGCGATGAAGAGGAAAATAAAGAGAAAAGAAAGCATCTGTCTGACGGCAGAGGGGGGTTTAAAAAAAAAAACCCTCA
>JAJHUR010089594.1:0-13387 GCA_027495735.1 Lutjanus campechanus
GCTCTCCCTGGACAAATACAGATTACAAAATTAAAAAACAAAAAATCAGACTGACTTTACAAAACTAAAAGGTTGGCCTCCCTGACTCATTCATGGCTTACAGGGGGTTTAAATGCTCATGTTTCCCAGAGCTATCAGGCTTTTCATCACCCTCGTGTCGCACAAATCCCTTCCTCTTCCTTTAACGGGGTCGGAAACAAGTCATTACAAACCCCTTGGGAAGGGTATTTATTTACTAGAATCTTTGTCCCATATATCCTTTTTGGGATTTTAGATAAATAAAAACATTGAGGAAATTTCTTAGATCTTTCAGTCTTTGAAGAAAATCGACTTGTTACAGAGAAACAACCAGCTTGAAGTGAAATTCTTGTTTGAAAGGATCAGGATCCCTTGAGGAACGTCGCAGACTCCTATACTGAATGGATACAGACTGAAAAACCTCAAAATGCTCCTCAAATTTCCTTTATAGGCTTTAAAAAATAGGTTTTTGTGCCATCATGATTCCTCAAATGAGCAAATACCTTGGGATGAAACTTGATGTGGAGCGACTGTCTGACATGTTTATGATGTGTGTGTGAGCTGGTGGCAGTTTTTAGTGCCTGCAGAGGGAGATCAAGCCAGGCTGCAGCACACTGAAGTGTGATACTGGACCATTTAGACCAGTGCCGAGGGGAACACTCCACACTGTTAAATGGGTCAGTGCTCTCGGGAGCAGTGTGTGTGTGTGTGTGTGTGTGTGTGTGTGTGTGTTTGTGTGCTGAAGAAAGTGAGAAGGATGCACAAACTCATATATTCAGTTTGTAGGCACAGAGAAGGGACAAGATAGGCAAACTATCGAGTGAAAGTCACTTCTGACCACTGTGTGTGTGTGTGTGTGTGTGTGTGTGTGTGTGTGTCTGTGTGTGTGTGTGTGTTGGAGGTCTCAGGAGTTATGGAGCCAGGGCTTGACACTCTCAGCTGTCACCCTTAACCTCTGACCTCTTGTCAGGCGGTGCAGGGGTCAGTGGGGGTCAACACCTCCTATGTCAGTGAGTGTGTGAGGTGTTCATTAATGTTTGGAGGCGGATGTGTGCGTGCAGGGGGTCTCAGCAGGCGAGGGATGCTAAATTGAAGTGGTCAGGTGACTCACAGCAGGTAAAGTTGAAAGGCCATGGTGGTGATTACTGTGAATTTCCTTCAACAAGTACTGCCATGTATTTTAATATTTTTAAGAAAGACTACTTAAATTATTGTTTTTGTTTTTTTTACTTTTCGGACAATCTCCAGACTTTGGTAACTGTTGTACAAAAGCTCTAATACCCTAAAGTCCTGTTAATACAGTTTTAATGGATATATCAGTTCTGCCAACAATACTTGGCAGTGGCTAACTCACTATTGCATCACCTCTGTTCTCTTTATCCATGTAAATCACTGGCTCAGGCCTTATTACAAAGTAAAGTAACATACATTTTATGTGTATCAATGACTGCACCCAAGGACAGTTAAAATTCTGAGTACAATCTAAAAGCACAAATCAGAGATGGCTAGTGTGCATTCCTAGGTGCCCAGTCAGGAGAACTTTACGTTTCTGTCCGGCAGTGTGAGAGAAAACTTCAGGATAAAGATGAAATTCTCATGAGAATAGCACTGACTTGCGGAACAACTGGTTGTTGCAATTGTGACAGCCACAAAGCCACATTGGTTCTTTCATCTTGACCAGATGGAACTGTGTGAACTAAGTAGCTCTCTGTGTGCTATGATCTGAGCAATATCTCAGTCCTGTTACAGCACTGCTTTACTTTGGCATGTTGTAGTTCATCTTCTTGATCATTATTAATCATTTGAATCAGAGTTATGATAAAATGTGAAAGAATAGTCTTATTCTAAATGACGGACTGTGTGGCATAGCGATGAGGTTGCAGATTACAAACACCTTTTCTCCCCCTCCGCTTCCAAGCAAGTAGAACCTATGATGACTGCGAAATTTGCATAAAATACAAAAGGCTGCGTGTAGAGCCACTGTTTGATTTGTCCATTCTGGTTAGAAACATGGCAGTGCAATATGGCAGACTCTGTGGAAGAGGACCTGTGCCCTCTGTAGATATAAACGGCTCATTCTAAGGCAATGAAAACACAATGACTCTCCAGATGATTATACACTAATGAAAACATAACTTGTGAGTATAATATTTAATATCTGCCATATTCTGCCAATAAATCCCCGTAAACCTTACACACTGGGCCCTCAAAGATTAAATGTAAATATTAAAAAAATGAAGGAGGACTGATTTAATTTAAAAATGAACTATTTCTGGATTCTTTGCTTTTTTGTTTTTCTTTTTAAAGGAAAAAGTAGAAAAAGTAATAGATGTTTACAATTGCACTAATGACAGTAGCATAAGTAATATACCCTTGTTGCTAGCCCTGTGTTCGCTCTGTGTTAGCAAGACAGAGCAGCTGATGCAACAGTGCAACCACTTTCAAATGGAAATGCTTCCCAAACTTTCTCTGGTGTTTTTGTTGCCTCTCTTCTTTTTGCTCTTTCCATCGTTCTTTGACCTCCGCTCTAAACTTGTGCAGTCAATGACCCACATCAGCTGATGCTCATGATTGCTTGTTCACTTGTTCACTGTGTAAAAAGTTTTGAAGCATTGGATTACAGTCAAGAATCTTGCCTCTTTAAGCTCTTGCTTGATTGCCTTCTTCATTTCAATGTTGATCTACTGTAGGAGCATCAGCTCTGATGGTTTAGGTTATTTGTTTTAGGAGGGCGTTTCAGATAATTCACAGATTATACCTTTTCCCTTTCCCTAATCTTTGAGATGCCTCCTTCTTTTGCTCCCCCTGGCCTGCCATTTCCATCAGACCAGGAGGCGCTGAAATACTCTCTGGTCTTCAGCTCAGCCACTTACATCACCTCCACACACACATATGCACACACACACCTCATCCAGAAGTATAACCTCATCCTTCAGCCTCCAGGCCTACTGTGCAGTGTTCAAACTGGAGTATACGTCCCCTCCCCCTCAGGCAATGAAATCTATACTGCAGGAGGAAAGTGGCTGTACCATAAATCATAAAAACATATGATTGGCTGACACCGGTGACCTCACACTGTCATTCACTGTACACCAGTATCACTTTCCAAAAAAGACTTGAATCTAAACACACACACATGCAGACAGATGCACTGACACTACAACAATCCCGCTGTCCTTTCTTCTTGCACCCTTGTAGACAGACACGTTTGTATTAATATAGATGACAGGATTTTACTTTGTTGACTTTACTCCAATTCTAATCTCACCCGGAAATCCGAGCTCTAGCCTGCATTAAACTCTTATAAAAACAGAGAAAACGTCCTCAGTTGTGTCCTCAGCACACTTGCTCCTCAAAATGACATAAACCCACTGACACATGATGCAAAAGACATTTCCTGGTTTTAATAATGAGCTCTGCTAAAGATATCATGGCTGACAGCCCCTGGTCACTTCTCTTTCATCAACTGAAAAAAGGGAAGCGTTTCAGTACTCTGACCTCATCCTGTGTGTGTGTGTGTGTGTGTGTGTGTGTGTGTGTGTGTGTGTGTGTGTCTGTGTGTGCATGTTTCCTCTGTCTGCATACTGTAGAGAGCATTGTGTGTCAGCCAGAGATGACATTATCATTTGCCTATGGAAATGATCTGGTGCAGTCAGAGTCAGTGCAGGGTGATGTGTGTCAGGAGGAAACAGGAAAGAAACAGAGAGTGAAAAAGATGTGAAGCAGTCAGTCTGGTCAGACCTGCTTGTTGCATAGAGCTACGATACAATAGTAGTAGTAGTAAAAACAATTCTCAATACCTCTTTTTATATCATAGCAAAATGAGAAAAAGTCACACAACAATCTGCACACTGTTCTGGTACAGAAAAAGTCACTGAACGCTGTTTGGCTTTACTGCAAGACAAATTTCATGCAGGACATTAAAGACTTTACTGAACTCAGGTCTTGAATGAGTACTTTTTGTTTTATCAATTTTTTTATTAGCTGTGGTACTTTTATTACAATGAAATGTTAGGATTATGTTGTTTTAAAACATGTGGTATTGAAAAAGCTACTCACTTGAGAGTTTTGACAACTTATGCTTACTATCCACAAATCAGTACTTCAGTTCTTACTAATAATGAGTGAAATTATTGTGCATAATTTAAAATGTGAATTCGGATTATCTTGAGTAACTTTTTAGAGAGAGCAGACATCTCTTCAACGGATATCTCCAAAACTCGCACTCACACAGAAACTATGTACATGGACAAATAGCACTACAGGCCCTATGTCCCTTGTGTAATGTATAATCTTTATTGTCATGTTTAATGCAGTTGTGTTGCATTAATGAACAAAAGCTTCCACTGTGGTTTCAGGAGATGGTACAGAATGCTGTGTGTGTTCAGTCTGCATGTTAACACACACTAACACACACTCTCTCTCACACACGTACAGACACACACATACACACTCAGCCATCAATCGCTGCTTGTCTAGACAGCCTTTATCTGCGAGAAAGAGGTCAAACTACTGGTGATGCCTTATGCAGGAACACACGCACAAGTTCAATGGGTGACACACAAACAGACCAGCACACATGCACACACGCTCTCACTTTCTTTTCCTCACACACACACTTTTACACACTCATATCTTGAGTGAATCACTGACATCACATCTCTTTCACTGTGTTTTTTTTTTTATCCCAGTCAGAGTTCACATAGTGTGTGAGGAACAAAGCAGTGAGCTGAAGATTTCTTCTGTTCATTCAGCTCTTCTTGGCTCATCTTGGATTGATGCCATAAAAACTTGTTAAAATGTGTTGGTGGCCCTGGAATCAGATTTACAACCACAGAAATACCAGCTGCAGATGAACTGATGATACAGATTATACAGAAACACACATGAACACACATGATGTCCTTGTCCTTGTTGGGGTTATTAATAAAGCTGAGCAGATGGACAGAGTTATATAAGTAGATGTCGGCCCAGAGGAAGTCAGTCTGTTTGGTCTGGGAAGACCATCTGACAGCTGAGGTGACGTACATTAAGCTATTGGATATATTAAGGTCTCAATTAAAAAAACGGAAGAAACTGAAACTGAATGAGAGAAAAACCTAGTTGGATGAATGATGGCAGGAGAGATAAAATGGGCTGAAAGAGGAAAGTGGGATGATGGAGATGTCAGCAAAGGAAAAAAGAGAAAGTTGCAGCTGTTTGTCCAGCTGTTGTCCTCAGGGTGTATACTTACAGGTGTGTGTGTGTGTGTGTGTGTGTGTGTGCGTGTGTGTGTGTGTGTGTGTGCATGTCGACCATGGTTGTGTCCATGACTAACACTTCAGCCTCCACACAGTCCTTAAATCATCAAGGACTCAGTGAATCAGATGTGTGCATATGTGTTTGCTGCACAAACCAGGAATGATGCAACAACAACCAACAGGCCTGTCAGTCCACATGAATGATGCAGCTCACTGCTGACTGTGCCACGTGCAGTTTCGCTCCATGTCTTTCTGTTGCTGGAGTTTCATTTGGACAAATAACAGCAATTCAATAGTGTCTCAGATGATTGGTCCTTTATTTGTCATATCTACGCCCTTGATTCTATATATCCATGGGTGTGTTTTATAATTCTTTTCTTTTCTTGGTTTGACATTGTAATTATTTTTGTCAATTTTGATGAGTCTCCATCTAATATATGATCGGTTGCCTGAAATGTAACGGCTGTGATGACACCAGTGCCTTTCTGAAACATTTTCAACTTGAAGAATGGCTCAGAAAAAAAATAAGCTATATGGACACAGGCCCTAAGGATTGAGATATTGTGATTTTGGGTTATATAAATCAAATAGACTTGCCAAAGCCCTACTTTGTGATTTATGTTGATAAGACATATTAACCTTTATATACAGATTTTGACTATCGTTGCTTCATTATTCATTCTGGGCCATTAGTATGCTGTGTTGTGTGGTTCATTGTACACTGGCCCCTTATTGTGTTCCAAAAAGTCAACAGTTGTCCCCACAGAGCCGTGCCTCAACAAAGGTGTCCATGTATGCGCGGGCAGGCTGAGCACTCAATTTATCAACATCACATGATGTACAATGGAGCCATTAGCTGCTCATCCATCAGATTCAAAGGGCGGCCGGCTCAGCTGTCAATCTCACATTCAGGAGGGAGGGATGTGTTGTGAATACGGAAGATGTTGTCTTTTTTAGGGCAGCGAGATGTGAAAGGGGCTTTACAGCAAGGTTTGTCCATTCGTATCTGTGTGTGTGTGTGTGTGTGTGTGTGTGTGTGTGTGTGTATGTATGTGTGTGGGCTCTTCTGAGTATTTCCCGGATCTGCATGGACAAAAAGAACAGAGGAGGATGTGTTGATAGACTCAGTGGGAATTTTTGAGACTTTTGCTCTGTAATGGTCAACCTACAAATCCTCCCACCTCCTGCAGTTGCATATGACATAATGTTAAAGGGATAGTTCGGATTATTTGATGAAAGGGTGTATATGGCATTTATCAGTGTATTACCTTTAGTAGATGGCAGTCAGTGCACCCTCCAGTTTGGAGAAGTAGACAGGAGTACCAGTACAGAAGCTAAGCAATTTACTGCAGTGGACTGGGTCAGCAATACAATGTATTTAAGGCACTTAAAAAAATGTCCACCTAAAAATAATCAACAGCAGTTTAAGTGTACACTATATTTAGAACATATACACCCCTTTAATTTAATGTTAGACAGCCTTTTCTGATGGGAAACTGCCATTATAGAAGCCAAATATCACTCTCTCTAAACCAGCCAAACTCCATAGATGAAATCAGTCATTTTACTTCACAGAACACAGGAGTTGCTGGTCTGTTGTGGCCTTTTTCTGTTAGTTTGTTAATGTTATTGTGTGACTTTGGTGAATCCAAACTGTGCTTTTAAAACACCAAAGTCACACAATAACAGATCGAAACAGTGGTAGACCAGCAACTCTTAGCTTCTGTACTGGTACCCGCTCTCTGCTTCTCCTAACTGGGAATATGCCGACCACCACCTGCTGTAGGTGACCGTACAACCCGACTTCAAATAACTCGAACTGTCCCTTTAAAAGAGCAGTTACTGCCATACTGAGAGATCCAGCTTTGATGCTCGGTGAGTCATATGTCAAGGACAGAGGAGACTCATTTTGAATGTTATGATCCTATTTGGAAACATTTGACAAAAGGGAAAGAGAAAAATGCAGAGGTTTGTCACAAAATGACACAATGCTGAACGAGTTGACACAAAAAATGCTGCCGCTATCTCCTTGAAAATGAAAAAAAGGAATGCTTAATTTACAGCAGTGGAAGAGTGCATGCATGCATGCATAACAGTCCACCACATGGAAAATATTTTCTTTTCTCCAGAAACAATAGCTGATTGTTTTGCAACTGCTGATTTTGTAATCATTACAGCAACATGGTGTAACATGTAAATATCATTGACCAAAATAATGGAGCGTATTCCTCCTACCCCATCCTGTACCCACTTTAACTTGTTAGACAGCTTCAATTAGTTTTCTTCTCCTGGTCTTGTAGGGCGACGTGTCCCAAAGAGCATCCACACTTAATTGGCTGCATTCATCGCTTTTAATTGAATTCACTCAGCCCGCTTTGGATTTATTTTTGGATGACACACAAAGACAGACAAAAAGGGAAGCAATCCAGCGTCTGTTCTTCATTAATTAATTGCGTAACCAATCACTTACGCAATCTAGCTGGAAGGGTTTTGGCGTATAAGAGACCTCAAGCCTCTCTGTCCTCCCAGAAGGACTTGGACCACTGCTGGACGGTTTGTTACCAGCAGAATTGTGTGTGTTTGTGTATGTCCTCGTGGACATGTGCATGTGTAAGAGAAGGAATGAAAGTAGAAACTATGTCAAGAAGTGGGTGTGAACATGCGTGAGAGATCAGACAGTGTGTGTGCATGTTTGTGTACATGAAAGAGATACACAAAGGCAGCAACAGAGATAGAAAACGTGTCTGTGTGTGTGTGTGTGTGAGAGTGGTGATTTAGGTCTTTTATCTGGTGGTGAAGGGTAAACAGGAAAGGATGGAGCCCTCGAACTATTTCCTCTTCCTCCAAAAATTCCCCTCTGTTTTCATCTGTCCATCAGTGGCACAGATTGACAGCAGGGAAACAAATACAAGACAATTTGAATTCAATTCTGTCACTAGCAAGAAAGCAATAACTGTTTTTATAGGATTTTTTAAGGCAGTAGTTACAAAGTTCTTTGATAAAAGGGGAAAAGAAAAAGGGGAAATAAAAGCGACAGACAAGACAATATATAAAAACAAGAAGTTTCAGTATTTACCTCACATGAATAAAGAGAAGTTCCATAGCTGCCTGCAGGAGCTCCTGTACTTACATCTCAGTTTTTTTTTGTGTGCCAGGTTAAGTTAAAGGAGAAATCTGTAATATATTTACTGCAATAAATCGTCAAATGATATGTCATCAGAAATTAAGGAAACATGCTAAGTTGAAATACTGGCTCCCCTGATGCTACAGCTGCGGTGTTGTCTCTTGAAATTTCTGTTCTGGCCCGTAACTTATGTTTTTGTTTTCATGTTAAAACAAGTTCAAATTAATACTGAATGTTCGCTGACTAAGTTAGTGTGATGTTTATGTTAAATTCAGAGTCTGGCAGGCAGTAAGGCAGGCAGTCTCTGACTCACACTCCAGAGGGTTTATTTTCAGAGCAGTGGGCTTTCAGGATAATGGGCTTAGCTTGACATCAACAGACAATTGACAGATATAAAGAGGTGGTCAAGTTACAATTTTGTGCTCATCTTGTGCTCCTGCAGTATTCCTGCAGCCTCTAGCTCCTACAATAAATAGAGTTCAACCTCTTCAATCTTTAATATACTGTCTATGACTCCAACTTGCTATGTGGACTGTAGTACTCATTTTTGGATGTGCAATGGTTACATATTGCTCCTTTAAGCCATCTTTGTGCAGCTCCCAAACATGCAAATAATAATACATGAATTATAGCCACACGATTTCACTGCAGGTCCAAAAGTCCAATATTTATTTAACTGGTAATGCTTTATTATGTGTGTGGCTGCAGCTGAGGAAGGAAGTGAAGGAAATGCAGGAAATAATGAGGTAAATATTCCACGTTTGGACTTTCATTAGGCTACAAAAGCTGTTCCGACATTTAGGTCTTTTCACAGCCTTTTCCAAGTTTGTTTACCACAACATGACCCTCATGTTTTTTAGTTACATGCTTCCTGCTGCGTCATTATTCCACATTCTGTTGGAATTTGGAAAATCCTGCAGTTATTTCACAAAAAGCACTGGGATAAATACAGCTAAATACAAAGTGTTCAGGGTTATTAAAAAAAAAAAAAGATAAATTGTTGTTGACTGACAGAAGTGTATGCAGTAGATTTAGGGTCTTAGTTGTTGATTATAAGAATCAATAGTACAATCTGACAGTTAATCAACTGCATGTTATGAATAATGACTAACAGGTAGAGACAGGATGACAGGATGGCATCTTGTACAGTAATGGCTTGGGGCTTATTACTGTTGGATTGCTTTCACACTTTTTAATGAATTGACAAAATCACAGAGCAGAATAAAAGCACAACAGTTTGAACAGCTTTTGACATTTTAATTCAGGAAAATACCCACGCTAAAGTGCATATGTAATACTAAATTATTACATAAATATATACATGGCTTATACAGATCAATTATACAATAACTTCCTGAACAGATTTCATGATGAGCAGGTGGATTTATTGGTAGTTTAGCTTTTGTAATCATGCTAGAATCACATACCTGCAATCATAAAATCAAACAAATAAAAAACAAAATAAAATCAAACACACTTGGGTCTGTTTTAATTAACTGAAACAAATAGGTTAGGTGTGAATGCATCCTTAGACTCAGTTTCCAAGTTTGGATCTGCAACCACTAAATCATTAGATTATTCAGTGTTAACTGTGGCCTAGTGGCTTGTTGCATTTTCAGAGAGTTCTGGACATTCATTTTAAGAAGCTGCATCAGTCCATAAACTGGAACACAGACTGAATTCCCTGCTTAATGGCAATCTTGCACTAGTTGTTTAGGGAGGTGAGCAGATTGTGCAGATTATAAAGCCCCTTGAGGTAAATTTGTCATGTGTGATATTGTGTTATACAGATAAAATTGATTTGACCTCAATTTGAGCCCAACCACACCCACTGCAACCCACTGTTCAGAAACATGCTTCCAAACACATGCAGATCACAAATCTTTCCTTTGGGGGATCAACTGTGTTTTCATTCTTTGCCTCTGTTGTGTGTTTGTCTTGGTTTTGTCCCCCAGGGAAAGCTGCCTGACGCCAGTCAGCCCAGAATCATGTCCCCTCGTCCAGGCCTTCCTGGCCGAGTGTCCAGGCCGTCTGTTCCTGGGTCACACCCAAACACAGCTGAAGACGGGCCTGCAAACCCAGGAGAGACACCTCTTCCTCTTCAACGACACACTGCTCGTTACCAAGGCCAAGTAAGTTTTCCTCTGTGTGTTTTGTGAAATGACAGAGGGAATGAAGGAGTGTATGTTTATGTGGTCGTGTGAGTGAGAGGGAGATGGAAAATGGAGACAGGGAGACGTAAACAGGAAAAAAAGAGAGTGAAACAAATTTGAGAAACAGCAAAGAAGAAGCAACATTTCATCTGTTCCTTGTTGTTTCTTTAAGGTGATTGCAAAAAACAGTTTATACAGACTGTAGTTATATCCTTCTGCTATTTTTCTCTTAATTCTCCTTCCTTTGCTTCCTTCTTTCACTTCTTCCTCCCTCATTTTCTCCCCAGTATATAATTATTTCCCAGCCAATTAAATCCATATGAAGCCTGGCTCAGATCAAAGCCACACTGGCCTGCCTTGGGCCTACAGTATGGGGCTCCCCACCCACAAACTGCAACACACACACACACACATTCAAAAATAGAATCTTAAAGAGCACATTTATGTTTTTTGAAGTCCACAAACACACATACATGCACTTAGGAGCACATATGAACACACACAAATGTACGTAGAGATGGACACTGCCTTCTGCTCTGTGTACTTATACACTTACTGTACACATACACACACACCCCTCACTGCAGACACAGCAGGACCTCTGTGGTCATGTGCCAGTGGGCGGAGCTGACCCTTCCAGCACAGAGAGTATACGCTATAATTGGCTATTACACTGTGGCTGAACACAGGGTGAATTAAAGGAATGTGTATTGGTATGTGTGTGTTTGAGAGAGAGAGGGGGAGAAGAAGTTAATTGATAAGTGTGTGTGTGTGTGTGTGTGCCACATGTGTGCATTTGGACTTTTTGCCTCTAATCACAGATGTAGTGGTGGATAAATACACTTCTACTGATCATGACGGTCTTAAAATGCTTAAAATAGCTGCATCTTTTTATAATTCTAATCTATATAAATAATTTTCAAAGGACTTCCATGTGTTAGATGTTTGTGGAAAAATGTTCTATGGAGGAAATTAAAAGTTGGATTGAAACAGAAGCAGATCCCAGTTCGTTCCTTCTGGAGCTCATTGATAAGGGACTTTCATGTTTTTAAAGACTAACCTTCTTGGGGTTTCTGTCATGCAAAGATTTCTCCCAAATTTGTTGGTGACAGATTATTCATCTATAATAATTTTGATAACCGATTTAAATATCTAGTGTGCAAGATTTATCAGGACTTGCCACAATATGGGAAAAATAGAATATAATATTCATAAGTATGTTTTCATTAGTGCATAATCACCTAAAGATAAGAATCACTGGTGTCTTTGTTAATAAGTCGTCTATATCTACAGATGGTGTAGGTCCTCTTCCACAGTGAACTTTTGCAGCCACTGTTGTTTCTCCTATATGTTTGGAAGGGAAAGGTGAGACAAGGTGTTTGTAATCTGCAGGCTCATGGCTAGATGCCACTATAACCTCCACACTCGTCCTTTAAGTCATTCATCGACAGCACAGGATTTTAAACTTGCATTTACTTTGAGAGCCGGAGTTAGTTTGAGCCCTAGTCTAGTTTAATGTAGCACACTGTGTCTTCTGCAGGTCTCCCACTCATTTCAAGGTGAAGGCCCAAGTCCGAGTGTGTGAGATGTGGATGGCCAGCTGCATAGAGGAAGTGTGTGAGGGAAGCACCAACCCAGAGAAGAGCTTTGTCATGGGCTGGCCCACCTGCAACTGTGTGGCCACCTTCAGGTACACACGCATGCACACACGCCCACACCCACCCACAATACAACATTAGCAGGTTGTTCACTTTTGAGAAGACACATGCCTTGGAGGTGAACTGTAGTTTCATTTCTTAAGATCTTCTTAATTTGATCAAACAGGAGCAATTCAATATCATTTAATTTCTTCTTATATAAGTTCATTCAATACATCTGCTTACATTGCATGACAGTTTTTCATGCCAAGCACACTAAACGTATTTCCAAAATGCCTCTGAGTCATTCCAGTGTACTTCAGAGAGGGAACAATATGTTCTGAGGCGCTAATGCACAGTATAGAAGGGAACTAAAAACCAAACACGCAACCACAGAATCCCTAAACCCTTAAATGCGAAGGCAGTTCCTGGTAAAGCTGCATAAAGCTGCACAATCCATCCACAGTAAAGCTAGGGCAGAAAACCACAGATGCACAACAGGCAAAAACATGCAACACACATAAAAATACAGTCATATATTCTGTGCTGTATATTTGCACCTTTGTCAATGGGCGTACACTTATTCATCACACTCACTCATTACATTTTCCATTTCCAGGAATCCAATCATAGTTTAGGGTGAAGTCTGTGGTTTTAACCAGTGAGAGCTACGTAACAAAGCAAAACAGACAGTTGCTTTTAAAATGATTTCCTCTGATCATGTTTTATCACTCTCTGTACTCCTCTCCAGCTCCGAGGAGCACAAGGACAAGTGGCAAGCACTCATCAAAAGGTAAATGTCCGTTTGTACCCCCTGTCTGCAATAGAGTGTTTTGGTATTTTTCATTGTATGAGGCAGGAAAGATTTGATTTAGATGGAAGTGATTAAAAAGGAGCTAACTCAACATGAATGAGAGTAATTACAGAGTGAATAAATAAGAATTAACCTGCCAGACCAAAGTTATGAGATTAATTTCTAAGATCTGTCACAGTGTTGGATTGGCCATATGAGGGTAACTTAAATTAAAATGCTATTTTTATTCTAACGTTGACCTCTTTCCTGTGTTTTTCCCCAACACACAGTCGGATAATTGAGGGAAAAGAGAAGGATGATCCCAAGACTATCCCTCTGAAGATCTTTGCAAAGGATATTGGAAATTGTGCATATGTAAGATTCTCGTCTTTCCTCTGTGTTTTTTATCGCTTCTGTCAGCA